>JBBPTJ010000033.1:0-35547 GCA_038094035.1 Pulveroboletus aff. ridleyi
CTAATCGATGACGTCATGATGAGTCAGTGGCTTGGCAATGACGTAGGGTCTGGGCCAGTGACGTCATGGAATGTTCTGGAAGGATCGTGATAAGATGAGATAAGGAAAATAAAGGAAATAGAAACGAAAGTTCTGTCAATGGGTGTATCACATCTTAGAATACATCTTTTTCTGCATCCCCCATTTTCTATCCTTAAGTCTGAGGGCTAGTTGCCTAGGTCCTCACTCACTTGAGCCTGTTTCTACTGTTTCCCTCCCTTGGGTCAAGTTTATACTTGCACCCTTTTCTTTTATCTGATTTTTATCCACCCTGGATAGGATCTGTGTTTTACAGTGTGACAGCATAGGTGATGTCTGGTTGCATGCCTAGGGTAGCATACATAAGTGAACCAACAGCCTCTTGATATGGTATGTGACACATGGCTCTATGCTTGGTGGCAGTTGATAGGGATTGGGTGATGCTGAGTTTAGTGCTTGGATCCATGGGTGTCAAGATCAGCTTCAGTTCATTGAAGTTGAAATGGCAGAGGATGGATTCAATGTAGGTGGCTTGGGAGAGTGCGAGCATGTGGGTGTTGTGATTATGTGTGACTTCAATTCCCAGGAGCCAATGAAGCTCACCAAGATCTGTGACTTTGACAAAACAATTCAGCTGAGTTTTCACAAGAGTGATTAGCTTGATTGAGGTGGCCACGATGGTGCAGTCATTGACATGGATGACAATGATGGTCAGTCCATCATCAGTCTGTTTGATAAAAATGGCCTAATCCACATTGCACTGTCGAAAACTGAGCTCAGTAACTAAGATTTCGACCAACCACTGGTACCAGTGTCGCCCACTCTGCTTCAGCCTATACAATGTTTTCCGTAAATGGCAAACATGATGTGGATGGTCAGGGTCCAAGTAACCAGGTGGCTGATGCATGTATATGATTTTATCATCCTGTAATTTTTCATTTAGATATGTGCCCTTTATATTTACCTGATGTAATTCAAGGTCCTGACAAGTGGTGAGGGTGAGAATGGTGTGGATTGATGCCATTTTGGTGACTGGTGTGTATGTGTCGAAGTAGTTGACTCCAGGTACCTGTGAAAAACCCTGAGCGATGAGACAGGCCTTGTGATATATGATGTGCCTGGCTGTGTCCTTTTTGGCATGGAAAACCAACTTTGAGCCTATGAGGTTTGCACTGGGGGGGAGATTGATGAGATCCCAGGTGTGCATGTGACTAAGCATTTCTAGCTCTTCTTGGATTCTACATTCCAATTGTGGCCAGTTGGAGCAGCATCATGTGTCACTGAGGGATGACAGTTCGAGTGCTTCTGCAGCAGCAGTTCCTTGTTCAATGAGCATCATAGTTAGTTCTCGCTCATCATAATCTTGGCTGTACCTGTTATCATGTGCCATATCTGCTGTCTTGTTTGCTTTGGGAATAATTTGATTGGCAGGTACTGGTGGTGGGTTATTTAGTAAGGGGACTTGTATGCTGTGGAGAATAATGGTGGAGGAGGCATTGCCATTGATAATATCAAGGATGCGTTGACTTGGTTTATGGATGCATTGGGAGCATGGTTCTGGTGCATCAGGGGGCAATGTGGGTGGTGTGTCAGTTTGTGTCACATGCTGAGAAGCTGGTGGTGTGGCATAGGGAATGGTGGTGCCACTGATAAATGGCTGTGTGTGATTGCCAATTTCAGGTTGCTGCACTAGGGTGCCAGTGTCAATAAAAATGTCCACATTGTGCTCCCCTCAATGGTAGTCAGCACAGAGTCAAAGAAAACATCTCACTCAATGGTTATGGAGCATGTGGCAGGCCAGTAGACACAGGCAGCATACTCTGTCCTGTTGTCCACCCTGATCCAACAGCCAGTCTCAACTCGCCTGCCCAACTTGTTACCATGGTTAGTACACACATACATGAGTGATCCCCACTCACACACTCCCTGTAAATCTGCTGGCCACCCCATGGCGACCTCATAGGGTGACTTGCCATTCAAGGTCTTAGTAGGTAAGTGATTCTTCAACCACACAATATGACAAGCTGCCTCGCCCCACAGATGTTTCAGTAAACTGCTCACATGGAGGAGTGTGCACACCCATTCCAAAATGGTATGGTTCAGCCACTCAGCAACACCATTGTGCTGAGGGGTGTCATGTGCAGTAAAATGTTACATGGTGCTGCATTTCTGTAGGTAAGCAACAAACTCTTTGCCTTGGTACTCCCCTCTGCAATCTGAATGGAGCATCTTTACTTTTGCAGTGAGTTGGCGGTTGAACCAGGCCTTGAAGCCTCAGTAGGCTGAGAAGGTGTCGCTCTTGCAACACAGGAGGTAAATGTGTGTCAACTGGGAGTGATTGTCTGTAAATGTAACATAGTAGCATTGCCTACCAATTGTTGCAAGAGGAGCTGGTCCCCAGACATCAGAGTAGACAATATTGCCAAGATGCTCAGCACACAGCCCCTGGTGCACTTTTGCAATGGGTTTGCATGTTGCTTTCCCATAAAGGCATGCCTCGCAGTGAGTAGTCTCAGTGGCATCCAGGCAATACTTCAGACCTGTAATGAGACCTTTCTTAGCTAGTTTCTGGGCTGTGGACAGTGCAATGTGCCCAAGTCAGCAATGTAATCCCATGACAGTGATCCACTTATTAACAGCATTCACATGGTCATCATCATGGACAATATGATACAATCCCTTTGTGGATTGTGGTATGTGACTGATGGTCTCTCCATCAGCACCTTGGATAGTGCAAAATCCCTGGGCAAAAGTCATGTGAAGACCCATTTCATCCAACTGGCCAATAGAGACCAGGGTGTATCCCACCTCCAGTGAGTACAGCACCTCTGTCAAGCATAGTTTGGATATATTTATCCCATTTGGTATATCAATAACCAGGTCCCCAACCCCAGTTGTGGCAAAAGTCTGCCAGTTCACAGCAGTGAACAATTTGGATGGGATCGGTTTGAGATCCAGCAGATGGTCTCACTCAGGGGTGATGTGGCAAGTGGTGCCAGAGTCATATAACTCAATGTGGGAGGGCTGTGTTTGGTTGCTGCTGACTTTCATGGTGTGGTCCCATGAATGGTCCTCAATGGCAAAAGAGGTCTTGACCAGGTCTGTGGTATTGTCCTCTGGGCTGTCTCGAGGGTCATCTTCATCAGTGATGGAGAACCAATCATCATCGTCGTTGAGATTTCAGGAGGCTTCATTATCACTGGACTCCACTGATGCCAGATCAGGCAGGGATTTGTCATCATTGAAATCCTGTGAGTCTTTATCATTGCTTGACTTGACTGATGCAAGGTCAGGTAGTGTCAGGAACTAACCTAAGGCATAAAGTGTGCCAAAGGACGTCCAGGCCTTCACTCTGGAAATGGGAGCGAAAGGACAAGAATATCAAGCACGAGCCTAATCTACAGGCAAGTGCTACAACTATATACTACTATATAACTCAAAACCCTAGGTAAACCCTGCACCGTGGGTTGAGGGCTACTTACTAACGGATATTAAATAATGATCAGAACGAGGCTCTAAACATGATGGCTGAATAAGTTAGGAATGGAATGATGTCATGGTCTGGCCTATGACATAATGGAATGATCTAGAAGGATCTACCTGAATCTAGATAAGATAAAGAAAGATAATGTCAACCTGTGGCAATAAGATAAGATAAAGGGAATTAATAGAAACAGAAATAAATAGGTTCTGTCATCACCTCCTTCTCAAGGTCGAAACTCTGGAGAGACTGTTTGACAGGTGACCATAGAGAATGAGTGGTGAGTGTGTTTGACACAGGAATGTCAAAAGGAACAACACAACCACAAACGAGAGGCAGAGTTGTAAGGTTTTTGGGTGTGGATAACATGGCAAGGAGCTGACTTCTTTAACTGGTGACAGTTGATGCCTTGGTCAGTGACAGAAGAGAAAAAAGCTTTGCTTTTTTGCTCATGTACTCACTGCATAGCAGCAGCTCACTTGTGCTCACAGGTACACTTACAAGCTTTGCTTTGCTCATCAAGAGCTCACTTACAGCTCGCTATGATATCGCAATGCTCGCTATCACCTCCTTCTCAAGATCGATGTCCCAGTGATAAATCGCTAGAATGGGCTTGGACTTGGATGTCTCGGGGGAGGCAGTGACGATGCTCAGTTCCTCGAGCAGTGTTATTCAGGTTTAATGTCTCAAATGGGGATGGCTTCTAATTGGATCAGGTGACAGGTGTCTGAACAGCTGGGTGTGAGGATCGGCTAAGTGATCTAGCAGGATTCTTGGGTGCAGGTATTGATCATGCGGCTTCTTAGATTAAAGTCTGGAAGTATGGACGGGGCAGTTTTGGTATCGTAAATCAAGAACCAGCTTGATGGGTTGTGTGATTTGTGAATAAAATAGGACCTGGCACACAGCAGCTAGTTGCCTGACTTATGTCATAAGATTGTGAGACTATGACCGGATGGTGGTGATCATGTTCTGTTTTGTAATTCATAATGAGGATTTGATGTATCTCAGGGGTTTGAAGTGGTTTTCTGATTGTTTTTTTGGATTTTAATGATTTTCTTTGGGTTGAAGGAAACAGGTATATGGAGATAGAAATTCTTGACAGTTTTACTGCAGATGTCTAGGCAGGATTCTTTTGATGACACAGAGATTTGACTGTGTATGCCTTTTGATGGTTGAAAAACTTAACTCGATAAATGGGTGATCGGGGGATTAGTGATCAAGGGGATATGTCTATGTTCATAAGGTGTTGTAAGGGTGAGATCGTGTCGACGATTCAGCAGATTGATTTTGAATCACTTCTGGTATCAAACAAACCAAGATGAGAGCCGAGCTCTTGGGGTATCAGCTTTGAAGCAAGGCTTCTGGTGACAAGGGACCAAAAGGGGGGTGAGCTTTCTCAAGATGCTCTAACTGCAGTGGTTTTGATAGAGGAGACTCGACTCCTTTCTCTCTGGGTTTTCTCTTGTTTATACATCATAATCTTCTTGGGTACTAGGGTTCAGATCACAAAATGCTTCTAAGGTGCGGCAGTTTATCTGATCTTGCGATCAACCGAAGGAGGGTGTAGCCATTTTGTGAGTCTGGCAATTGACTACTGAGGATTGAATTGAGGAAGGGGGGAGTAGGCAGATAACGGTTTTACAAGGTCTTGTAATTGACCTGTTGACTTCTCACTCTGAGCAGCTTTAACATCGTGCTTAGGACACCTTGACTCTCGGGTTGAGCAGTTTAGTCTTGTGCTTAGGAGGTAGTGTAGTTTTATGTCATCTCGGACCTTGCAGATGGTTTATACCCAATATCTGGGAGTCAGAACCTTTGGCCAGCAATGACTCACTCATGGCTTGGGTAATGGAATAGTTTATTCTCTTGTTCGGGAGGTGTGTGTGGTTTATTCACATGTGCCAGTGTAGGCAGTCTTTTAATGTCTGACTCTGAGACCTTGGTGAAAAGTTTTACCTCTTATTCAGGAGGTCTTGGGTAGTTTTACATCTTGCCAAGGATATAATGACTCTTTTTGATGAGAGGAAATTGTGAGGTTGGAATTGGTTTCAGTTGTACAGCCTATCCACCTCCTTCTCAAGCCATGAACTCTGGGCACAGGCAAGTGAGAAAAAAAGCTTTGCTTTTTTGGCTTGCGCGCTAGCTGCTTCATTGCATTCAGCAGCAGAATGCTCATAAGAGCACTCCTTTGCTATGCTCAGTCGTTGCTCTTTCTCGTATTGCACTCACCTATTCACCTCCTTCTCAAAGTCCTTTGTCCCAAAGGACACCAATAGATGGCAGAACAAAGAGAGAAAAAAAAGGGGCAAGATGGAGCCAATGGCAGAGGGGGGTTATGAGGGTGTACATGTGATCTATAGGGGCGCTAAGGGGGAGCGCATGGGGGAGATGGCTTGTGGGTGTTCCCTAAAAGGTAGGATGGATGGTATAACCTCTAGGCGGAGAATCTGAGTAGTGCATTATACGTATCTACCACCTCCTGTAGGAATCATCCTCCATTTCTGTCCTCCCTGGTCTGAGTGATAGGTAATACCTCATCTGCTCTGAATAATTCCTCTTGACCAGGTATTCCTGGACCTCTCAGCTCTCTGCTGTGACCTCCTTTGTATCTTGGAGCATCATCAGATTTGACTAGGTGGTGGCTGTTGGAAGCCAGGGGCAGAGTCGGGTGTTGTGAGTGGTTTTCTGTCATACTCAGGACGGGCGGAGTGGTTGGTTGTGTGGGTGGACATGATGATGATGGTGGGTTGTGACGGCGGCAACAGGTAATGGTTGGCAGCTGGTAGAATGTTGTGTTGAGAGCCAAGCATAACACTTGGCTTGACATGGGGATTGCTTGTTGACGACAGGTGGCAGGCATGACTGGGTAGTCAGTGGCACGTTGTCTCTCTGCTGGATCCTCTTATATGGATTTCCTGGTGAGTCTAGACCGAATGTGGGAATATGGTATTTCGTGACAGCCGTAATTTTTCATAATGGCAGTTTGCTGTGGCTGGTAGGGGTTCCGGCAAAAGGGTAGACAGGTGAGACCTGGTGTTGTATAACACTGTAATGGAGCATTCTCTGACAGACGTCTCAGGTATTCTGCGAACCTGGGGACTCAAGTCACAGAGATCCTGCCCTAGTGCACTATGGGCAACAGCAACATTATCCTAATTTGTGTGGCGGTGGATGGCCGCATTGTATACCTGATAACCATGGTATGTGGGGATCCTTCGAGCGATATCTGTACTCTATGCCTCTGCATGTCCTGAGGATCAGATGGCCAGTTTAAGCTGGCTGGGCTAATGGAAGGCAGAGCCTTCTTTTGGGCATTTTAACTGTCAATGCCCGGGACCTTTAACCTTTTAACATCATGCTCAGGACATAGAGCCTAAGCTCCTTTTGAGGTCATAATAAGTCATATCTTGCAAGTGGGAACATCTTGTCACCAGCTTGGGATCGTGATTCACACATCTATAGGGGTACAATAAATAACTCAATGCCTGGCGGTGGAGACATGCAGTTATGGGGTGGGGATAGAACAGAAATAGGGTGAACAAAGCTTTCAGCACCTAGGTGAGGTGGAGGGAGGAGGGTAGCTAGCTGATACAAAGTGCTCGGGCCAGGTGGAGCAAAGTTCTTGACTGTGCAGTTTTACCTCATGCTGGAGGAAGTGGCTTTTTCTTTTCTTCTTCTTCTCATAAGATTGTAATGATAACAATGTCGGTAGCAGTTTACCCTTGTGCTCAGGAGTCACGTAGTAACTTCGGCAGTTTCACATAACATCAGCAACGACAGCTCAAATAATCGTAACTTGGATTTTGTGGATAGTTTGATGGCAGCAAAGCCTGGTAGAAGGAGAGAGAACTAGCCGGATGAAGAATCTCGGACTAGGTGAGGCAAAGAGAAGGGGCAGAGGGGGTGGAAACCTAGGACAACGACAAGAAGCATGCTGAAGTCGGAGGGTGATAGGGTGCTTGATATTATGTCAGGAACTAACCTAAGGCATAAAGTGTGCCAAAGGACATCCAGGCCTTCACTCTGGAAATGGGAGTGAAAGGACAAGAATATCAAGCACAAGCCTAATCTACAGGCAAGTGCTACAACTATATACTACTATATAACCCAAAACCCTAGGTAAACCCTGCACCATGGGTTGAGGGCTACTTACTAATGGATATTAAATAATGATCAGAATGAGGCTCTAAATGTGATGACTGAATAAGTTAGGAATGGAATGATGTCATGGTCTGGCCTATGACATAATGGAATGATCTAGAAGGATCTACCTGAATCTAGATAAGATGAAGAAAGATAATGTCAACCTGTGGCAATAAGATAAGATAAAGGGAAGTAATAGAAACAGAAATAAATAGGTTCTGTCAGGTAGGGATTCATCGTCATCAAAAACTCCAAAGATACCATTTTCTTTGTCATTAGCAGGTATGACCACATTTGCACTACCTGCTTTGGAGGCCTTGGCTGTTTTCTCATCATGGTGCACTACAAGATGCTGATTGGACTCACAGATCCAGCACAAGCATTTCGGCTTATTCCCTCAACAAGTGTGATTTCCTTAGCCTCATCCTCTCTCTCTGGTGGGTGGCACGACAGCCATTGCCTCATCTCGTTCTTTGCCATCACTATGAGAGGTGAATTTTGTCTTCTGCTGATCTGCTTTCTCACTGATAAGTGAGATCAGGGTGTCTGGCTCAATGGTTTTGGACACAGCATACAGGCTAGCAGTAGCAAGCTGGCTAGAGGTGAAATTTGCAAGTGAATTGGGAAGAGAATGGATGATAGTGGATCAGTAATCCTTTTCATTGATGTTGACACCAACAGAGACTAGTTCCTCTCCTTTGGTTTGCAGGCCATCCAAAAACTGACAGACATCTCTGCCCTTACTTATCTTCATTTCAAGGAATTGAGTCTGTAGCTCAGTCTGCACATAAGTTCCTTTCTCCATATATTCATGTATGATTTCTGACCACATCTTCTTGACAGTACCAAGCTTCTTCACCTTCAGTGCAGTAGAATCAGGGATGCACTGAGTGAGTAAGTGCTTTGATATTCCTTCATTTTTCTTCCACTTATCCACCTCAACCTTCTCATCAGCAGTCAGAGGAGTCTGGGTCATTGGCGATGTGGCTGTGCCATCAAAGTGGTCCCACATTTCTTTTGCCTCGATGGCCACCTGGAAGTGAAAAGCAAATATAGCCCAGTTGGTACCTTTCACATCAAGCTTGGGTATGTTGTTGGGAAGAGTATTGGTGGTTAGTGGGATCGTTGTAGACATGGTGGTGAGGTCCTGATTGATTCTTTCTTTGTTTCTTTATGTGAGGAACTTGGGGCTCATAACCTATAAGGCTACAAGCAATACCATGAGGGGTTTAGGATTGTGAGATAAGGAGCTCAGTTGTTGCGAGGGCAAATGGACTGTATGTGTATTACCTGCGAGATAAGGAGCTATCATACATTATAAGTATGACCATGATGTGGTATCATATATTGGGCTTACCTCAGTTATTGTGAGGGCAAATGGACTGAGGTTCGAGTCTGCTATCATAGAGACTATATACTGCTCATGCCACCATGAGGTCACAAAGACATGATGAAAGGGATGAAAGGGAGACAAAGGATATGGACCATCACAATCGAGTCTGATGGGTGGCTGCATGTGTGGTTGCCTATTCTAACATCCTTGACTTTAAGTGGAGTTGGCCATTCAGTGATATCAGTGAGTTTAATGGGATCCATGGCAAGTTTGCCTGGTTTGACCACCATACCCAGGTATTCCACCTCAGCAGTGGTGAAGTTGCATTTCTCTAGTTTGAGGTAGAGGTCAAGTTCCATCATTCATTTAAGGACCTAACAGGTTTGCTTGGTATGGGTATTTTTGTCAGAGGAGAAGATGAGGAGGTCATCCATATAGATGATGAGCCATCCTTTGGTGATGAGGTTATGGAAAGAGTCATTCATGAATCGCTGGAAGGTGGCAGGAGAGTTTGTCAACCTGAAGAACATGACAGTAGGTTCAAAGAGGCCTTTTGTTAGAACTGGGGCCTCTAGGAGATAACTTCGGAACTCTAGAGTTCGAGCAGGACTTGGCTTCACCATGTGTGGTGTGCCCTTGTTACAACTCCAGGGGTGTCCTGTAATTTTGGAATAGGCGGAAGAAGTCAGATTGACCTTTTTGTAAGCAATGAAGGTCAAGGATAATTCAGAAGGGAGTCTTAGAGACTCAAGGGGGTCAGAGTGAGCTTGGGAGACTGTCCAAGTCAATATTCAAACTGGAGTATCTACTACAAGTGCAGAGACTTATATATATGAGTAGAACATAGGTCTTACTAATAGTCTGGAGTGCAGATGTTAGGTGTACCAGAGCTGTGCTCCTAAGTGGAGCACAGGGACGGAGGGTGAACTGGGATGAAGCTAGTGGCTATGTACTGTAAGTGAAGAATGGAATGTGACACTAAGAACAAGGAATACTAAATAGAGAGGGTCCAGAGTGTTAGGGATGCGGACTCATCGAGAATGCACCAGAGGTCGCAGGAAAGAAGTCTGAAGTTGGGTCTGGAGTTAAGTCCAGAGTTCTGGATTGATGGATATGACACCTTTGTGAGTGAGGAAGGCAGGCTTCCAGCAGTCTGACTCCTTGATCCTGACATTGTTATACCCCCATCTGACATCAAACTTGGTAAATACCTGAGTGCCTTGAAGGTGTTCAACAAGGTCAGAGATGAGTGGGAGGGGGTAAGTGTCTCAGATAGTGTGTTCATTTAGGTAACAGTAGTCTTGGGAGGGGCATAGTTTCCCATCTTTCTTTCCAATGAAGAAGAAGGGGGATGACTGAGGGGATTTCGAGGGGCGAATCTTTCTGGCTTGAAGGTTCTCCTCAAGGAACTCCTCAGTGGCCTTCTTCTTAGCTTCAGTGAGGGAATAGAGTTTTGCTGAGCAGGGTTTGAAGGTCTCATTGAGTTCAATAATGTGGTCATAGGGATAAGAGGGCAGTAGGTGGTCAGCTGACTCTTTTGAGAACACTGAGGTAAAGTCTGCAAACTCAGAAGGGAGGTGCACTTATTTCTTTGTGGCCAGAGCTTTGATGGCAAGGTTGGTGGCAGTGGTGAGGCATTTAGTGATAACTTCATCCTCCCATGCTTTCCATTCTTTGTAGATAGGCCATTGGTGTCCTCCCCAGTCTTGGAGATAGTCAAAAAATGTGCTTTCTCAATTTTGTTCAACATGAACATGGCAGACTTGGATTGGATCTGAGAGGTTAGCTACTTTGGCAGCATGTCCTATGAGCCACTTGGTTTCAACAGGGGACTCTGTTGGTTTGGGGGGTGGCAGGATATCTGATATGGGGAGGAGAAGTATGTTGGTTGACCAGTCAATGAGGGGATTGACATCTTTTAGCCAGGGCATCCCAAGGATCAGGGGTCATCCCCACAATGCATGACAAAGAAGTCTTCAAAGTAGGTTAGTCCTTCAATTATGAAGGAGAGGGTGACAGAAAAGCAGATTGGTCCTCCTTTGTTTGGGGTGTCATCAGCATTCCAGATGGGAAGGAGTTTTGCGAGACAAGTGAGGGGGATGTGGTGTTTCCTGATGAAGGCCCAATCTATGCAAGATTGGGTGGCTCCAGAATCAATGAGGGTGCAGGTTTTGATGACTTTCAGACCAGTAGTGAAGATGACAGGGATACATATTGCTTGGGGATCCTTGATTACTAGTATATGGTGATTAGAGGAGGAATTCCTCCTTTCAAAAACCCTTTCCCCATCTAGAAAAGGTCACCCTCTTGATAATTTCTTCAGGAGGGTCTTCATCATCATCAGGGACTAGTTCAAGTCTGGGGAGAGAGGGTGTAGCTGCCACCTTCTTGACTGAGACTTTTTTTCTCCCTTGGTTAGGAAAGGTGGGGCAGGTATTGGACATGTGTCCAGGTTGGTGGCAATGGAAATGGAGTTTCTGCACCATGCATCACTTATGTTCTTTGGGGGTTAGCTTTCCTACCCTAATGATGTCTATGTCCATGGCATCAGGGTCCTTTATGGAGGCAGTAGAAGATGCAGCAGGTTGGAAATAGTTATATGTTCCTCTGTGCTTGTAGGCATCAGCTCACTCTCACTGGATGATGAAGTGAACTGCTTTCTTATACCATTCTTTGATGGCAACTAGGGGGGTGTCCATGGAAAAGATCTGTTGGCAAGGAGAGTCTGGTAGTCTGGCAGTGAAGAAGTTGGTGAAGATGATATCATCCTCAAGGGTACTAAGAGAGACTTGGTTTTTGAACTCTGAGATGTAGCTGTTGATATCAGAGAGCTTAGAGATACAGGTGATTTGCAGCCATCTGACTGCCTTGGTGATGGTGTTCTCATGTTGGAAGGTTTCTTTGAAGTCTTTGACAAATTCCTTATACATTCTGAATTCTTCATCAGGTTTGTCAAGTTTCTTGGTTCAGAATGTGTTGACCCAAGTGCCAGCTGACCCATTCCTCATAAAGGAGAGAGTATATGTGATCTTCTTGGCATCTGTGTTATAGAGTTCAGCATTTGTGATTAAGTAGAATTGGACAGAGTGAAGCCAGGGTATGGCTTTCTCATAGGAGCTGTCATAGTTGTCTGGTTTTCTGAGGCAGAGTTCAGTTAGTTTGGTGGCCATTGGTGGGGGTGTGAATGGTGGTAGCAGAGTTTGTACTAGGGTTGTGTTTCTGGTTCTGGTATTTCTTTGCTGTTGCTCAGTGTCAGTAAGAAGTTGTGGGAGAGTGTGGTGGGTGGCTATGGGAGTAGGTGACAGTGGGGTGGGTTCTCTAGGAATAGATAGTCCCTCAGAGAGTTGAGTGGCAAGGGCTAGGTCTTTGTGTTGTTCCTTGAGAGAGGCAATGCAAAGGTCAGGTGATGGTGGATGTTGTTCCTCCTCAGAGAACTGTAGTTCTGGTTCAGAATTGACAGGTGGGTGTTCTCTGGTAGGTCCAAAAATCTGATCAGTGAGACTGAGATTTCATTGGCAAATGTTGGTAGTTTAGGTGGTGCTAACTGCAGCAGGAGAGCTTAGACCTTTTGTTATGCTTGATCCTGAAGGGTCGAGCACACACTTGGCAAGAAGGTTCTAAATCTTTGAGTCAAGGGGGTACCTTGCAAATGGCATGGTCAAGGGTTGTCCTAATGTGGGCTAGACAGGAGATTTCCCAGTGTAGAGTGCAGTGCATCTCTATATTTATATTCACTATATTTTAACCAGTACAGTATTCTATTATGCTTACGATTTTATTTTGTCTGATATCTGTCTGTTTTCACTTACTGCTTTCTTATATATGACTGACCAGACTACTGGACTATCACCAGACTATCACCAGACTGCACACAGTACTTCATGCTGCATCGGTGGTGTTATAATTTTACTCTAAGGTGCCATTCATGTCTCATTTGAGACTATACAACCTTTATTTCTACCATTTCACTGAGTCCTTGTATCCCTTGACTACATGGACTACTGCTACCAATGTCCCAGACTCTTTAGTTATCCTCTCATACCTTACAGAGTCCTGAGAATGCCCAGACTATAAGGAATGTACCTAGTTCTGAATAGGACAGCTCCCTTTTGGCTCACAATAACTATTTACTATTCAACTTACCATTTACCATTCACTGATTACCATCTCACTGTTTTCTACCATTCACCACACTATTTTCATTGCTCATTGCTCTGCTAGTCCACTCAGGCTACAAGAATATAGGAATTATTAGTCTGGAGTCTTCGTTCTCTACCTCCCCTTCTTTGAGTCCCTTTAGGGTTGAGCACATTGCACCCCCAGACTCATCTACCACTCATCCTGCATCCCACAGACAGGATTAGTGTTCTTCAACTGGAGCCCACTGTAAGGGTCTCACAAAGGGGTTCCAGATGAAGTCTTCAACCCACTGCTTGTCATCTTGAACTTGAAAATTTACTTTCAGACTTTTGGAATCTTGAAATCTCCAAAGATTCAAGTTTTTTTTCACCTTGTTCCATCTCCTGATGCTTATCATAAAAGTGCTGATCTCCTGGACTCTGCCAAACTTGGGATCAGTCACTCCACTGATAACCAATCAGATCTGTCAGTGGCTACCAGAAGTTGCTTAGATCTGTCACTGCCTACCTCAACTCCTTCTTCAACCTCATTCCACATTATACATTGATTCTCAGTGGTTGTAGATACTAATGCATCACATTGTTCCCAGGGCACCATACCTGACTGGTCCAACCTAAGTGATCCACTCCCTGGAGTATTTATATACTCTATGCCATAGAGGCAAGAAGGAGGGGACTTCCTGTTTTCATCACCTCTGAAACCACTTTCCTTGGACTGCTCTGCTTCACTGTGCACACCTTCTGAGCCTTCATTATCTCTGTTATCTTCCTCTGTTCTGTCTCTATCCTTCCTCATTAGTCATACCTTCTCTGGACTACCAGAACTGCTAGTCTGCCTGTCTCCACCTTCACCATCACCAGTACTCTGAGCATATCTTACCTGTCCTATCTGTCCTATTTGCCCAATGGTTGATCAAGTTGTTACCATGCCCCTTTGGGGCACTTAAAACACCCTGAAGTTTGATGGGAAGAATTCTGCACTTTTACCCATTTTTCTCAAAGATGTTGATGAACTTGGTGATGCCACCAGTATTACCAACACTCAGAAGATCTGTGCTGCTATCCAGTATGCTGATCTTGAAAAGTCCGAAGGTTGGTGGTTTCTGAAGGAAGCCACTGCTAACACTGCCTCTTGGCACAATTTCATGACTGCAGTCAAGAAGATGTACCCCGGTTGCAAGGATGTTAACTGGTATTGCCATGCTGACATCCAGTATTTAGTCCAAGAGTCTAGAAGCAAGCAGATGCAAACTTTGGAAGATCTGGGCAAGTACTAGAGGAAATTATTAGAGATGACAACTCTGATCTCCTCCAGGCCCTCCTGTCCAACTCTGAGGTTCCTTAATGAAGTTCTGGATGAACTCCTACAACTTATACATAGGAGTTAACAATGTCCTATAGAAGCAGTCGGAGATGGATAGGAAGGCTGGACTTGTGTCCAATGGCATGTCAGTATGCATTTCTTATGTCATTCCTTTACCCTATCTTCACTTCATTCTCATTCCATAACTTCATGCCATTTCCTTTTCCCATTTACTATTCCCTTATGAAGATTGCTTGTTTCGCTTTGGAGTTGATCAGACTTTGCACTCACATCTTCACCTACCTTATATATATATTCCCTTTCACTCCTGGGCTCTCCTCAGTCATTCCTGCTACTCCTTGGGCAGCAGCTGAGGTGAGTACCAGTTTTACTTTACCTTATCACTATTGCTAATTAGTGTAGTGGGCAATCACTGCCCTTTTACTTAGATTTTTCACAGAAGTTCCTGAAGATCACCCAGACCCTGAAAGCTCTCCAAGCTTGACTGGGACACCAGCTGATATTGAGAGACCTGTCTGCCTGCACCTCCTTGTCACTAAAACTGCTCACCACCCTTCTGATCCCTATCCCATAGCTGATGTTGAAGAAGCTGCAACATTTTTACTTACTGGCTCCATGCTCCAACTGCTCCATGCTGGAGTTCTGGCTCCAGCTGCCCAGCCTTATCTCCCAGCCTAGGTGATGCTGATTCTGGCTCCAGTCCCTGCAGCATCTCAAGTGCCCTGGCAGAATCAGGTCAAGCAGGAACAGCCTGCAATATAGCATCCTGCTAGCACTGGCTGTGCCTTTTGCAATGACCTGTCCCACTTTATGAAGAACTGTCCTCATGTGGAGGGGTATATTCAGGCCAGTAGAGCCACCTGTGATACTAACAGTTGCTTATGCATTCCGGATGGGAAGCGCATTCCTTGTGTCCCAGGAACTAATTGCCTTCATGACTGTTTAGACCGCTTACCCCCACAGCCCATTGCCAGCCTGTCTTCTATGATTACCACCAGTTTCCTAACTCTTGCAGTTCCAAGACAGACACTGTCTTGGACATTGATCTGTTGGTCTTCATGACCCTGGTTACAAGTACTAATGACAGTCTGGATATGGACTATCTGGATTTTCAGCCATATACAATGTATCACCCAAGCCTGGGCCAACTTCTAGGCAGATAAGGCGAAAGACAAGAGTAAACATGTTAGATTTGATGGAGTGGAGATTTACAAACCTGCTTGCCCTTCCCCTCAGTTAGCCTCTGAGTCCAAGGAGACTGTGTCTCCAGTTGTGCAGGCCAACCAGACTACTACTTCTGGTTCATCCAGGTCTATGACTACTCTGACCCCATCCACTACCTCTGCTGCTCCATGCCCAGTTGTTGCTTCAACACCCCCACCATCAGTTCCTTGTCCCTCAACTCTGCTTCCTCCTGTCTCTAACATAGTTCCAACTCGCCAACTACCAACACTCATTCCCACTGCTGCCCCTGCTGGGCAGTTCAGATATTCCTTCCCTTTTGAAGATGAAAATGCTCCAAAGCACATTCTTGACAGGGTCCTTTCTGCAACCATGCTGGTCTCTGTTAAAGAGCTCATCTCTATTGCTCCAGAAGTCCAGAAACAGATCTGGGATCTTTCCACTTCCAAGCAGATTCTGGTTTCCTCTAACATTGTGCATGTTAACAAGTTAGCCAGTTATGAACTTGCAGGTAATGACCCCAGAGTGGTTGAATGTCACTTTGGTGGTCACATAGAGCACAACGAAGACAGACTCATCATTGCCCACCACAGTATCCCATTCTGGTCCCTTGAAGCTAAGATTCCTGGTACAGACAGGACAATTGTCAGGGTTCTTGACTCCAGCTCTGAGATCATTGCCATGCCCAAGCAGGTGTGGGAGTCACTTGGGTTATTTGTCCAATCCAACTACCAGATAAACATGTCAAATGCCAATACCTCCATCCAGCCAATGCTCAGCATTATTGAGAATTTGCATTTGGACTTCAGAGCCAGGGAAATCTGCTTCCAGGTCCAGGTGGTACCCCATGCTAATTTTGATCTTCTTCTCAGATGCCCCTTCCATTGTCTGTTGAGTGCTACCACTGACTATTTTCTGGATGGAGCTCAGTCCATCATACTCTGTGATATGAACACTGGGAAGGAGTATCAACTCCCTACCCAGCCTTGGACAGAAGGCTGCCTGTGTTGTTGTCATGGTCTCTTCTGCACCCAGTATGAGGCTATAGTAGAAGTGGGTTTTTAGGTTTCAATGATCTGCCTAATGGCTGGGGAGATTCCCATACTCTGTATACATCTGGTCTTTTGTATTCTGGTCATATTCTCTTGTCTCCTTCATTCTTGTCTCCTGCCTCATCTCCTCTCTCTGTACCATCTGCTTTGTTTAGTCCAGTCTGGCCAATATTGTCACGCTGAGTGTCCACTCACCTCTGGTCTCCACTTTATGAATATCTTTCTTCTACACAGACTGTGTTATCTCCTTCTGCCATTTCCACTTTTGGGTCCTCTCTTGCATCTCTTCCTCCTATTCATTCCTGGGCCTATAAGCCCATTGCTAAGAAGGTCTGGCTGGTTATTGTTATGCTTGATCCCAAAGGATCTAGCATGAACTTGGTGAAGGTCCTAAGACACAGAGACAAGGGGGTATCTTGCTAGTAGCAAGATCAGAGATTTGCCCTGGTGGTTCCAGACGATGGACTTCCTGGTGAAACAGGTGGACCAAGGACAATCCCTTGTAATCAGGATGGGATGTGGGGAGAGCTAAAGCACTCACTCAAGTGTAGAGTGGAGACACACGAAGAGGGGAATTCAGGATAGTATATGCCAAGTAGGTCTAAGCTAGGGTACAGGAGAGCTACTTGGGGCTTATATATGAGGATGATGAGAAGCTGAGTAATCGTATAGAAGGGAAAAGAACATGAAAGAACAACGGCTGACTGATCATTGAGTTAGCAAGCCAATGGCTAAAGAAGCTCACTTAGTAAGCGAAGAACATTCTAGAAAACAGAGGAAGAATCAGGTATGTGATGGAGGGAGCTACAAGCTTAGTGTAAAGAGAACTAAGCAGGGAGGGATAAGTCCGATAAAAGAAAAGAGCACAGTGATAAATCGTAACAGTTATGGCTCCTCTCAAGGAGGGCTACTGTGTACTTTGCCAGTTGTTGGACGAGTCTCTCACTAGACTTGTTCCATTACCAACTAACTCCCTGGTTTTCACTCTGGGGATCTGTTTCACACAGGAGCATGCCAATGTACTTAACCTTGACCCTACTAACTGGCTCTGGCCAGATGAAATCCATTTAGTCTGGTGGATTGTGCTCAACTATGAGATGGCATTTGCTTGGGTTCCTACCGAGTGGGGCCACTTGGACAAGCATTACTTTCCTCCAGTGAAAATCCTAACCATTTCCCACATGCTGTGGGTCCTCAGAAACATTCCCATCCCTCCATCTGCTTGGGACCAGGTGATCCAGATCATCAAAGATCAGATTACCTCCAGAGTGTACAAACCATCCATTGCCACATACTGATCCCACTGGTTTTGCCTCCTGAAACAGGATGGTAAGATGCTCCAGTTGGTCCATGACTTTTAATCCCTCAATGCTGTCACTATCTGGGATTCCTCAGTCCCCCCTTTCATTGAGCACCTTGCTGAGTCTTTCAGTGGCTATACAGTCTATGGTATGCTGGATCTGTTTGCTGATTATGACCAGCACCCATTGCAGGTGGACTCCCAGGACATGACCACATTTGGTAGTCCACTGGGGCTGCACCATCTCACCACCATTCCAATGGGCCATACTAATGCAGTCCAGATTTATCAAGAAGACTTGTCTTTTATTTTGCAGGATGAGATACCCCACCACATGATGCCATTTATTGATGACCTTCTGGTCAAATCAGAGCAGACCTGGTACCAATGTCCAGATGGCTCATACAAGACCATCCTGGATAATCTGGGCATCTGGAAGTTTATCTGGAACCATCTTGTTGTTGTTCACTGTATTTTGCAGTGCCTCCAGAACATTGGAGCAACTGTGTCTACCAAGAAGTTTGTGCTTGCTGCCCCAGATGCAACCATAGTCAGGCACAAATGCACCTTCAAGGGCCAGGTGCCACACAAGACCTGGATATAGAAGATTTGTGACTGGCCCAAGTGCCAGACAGTAACACATGTCCACAGGTTCCTTGGGACCTGTGAAGTAATCTGTATTTTTATCCAGAACTTCACTGCCATCACCCATTTGTTGGTCAATCTGACCCAGAAGGGTGTCCCTTTTGAATGGGGTGATACCCAGAGGGAGGCTATAACTTGTCTGAAGGACAAAATCATAAAGTCCCCCACACTCCACCACTTGGACTACAAGTCCAGCCAGGAAGTCATTCTCACTGTTGACACCTCAGTTATCATGGTTGGCTTTATTTTGTCACAGGATGGCAAGGATGGTCACTGGTATCCCAACCAGTTTTGCTCCATCAGCTTGACTAGTGTTGAAAGCCAGTACTTCCAGGCTAAGCTCGAGCTTTACAGCCTTTTCTGTGCCCTCTGGGCAGTGCACATATTTATCTTTGGTGTCACTAACCTCATTGTAGAAATGGATGCTAAGTATGTAAAAGGGATGATTAACAACCCAGACCTCCAGCCCAACACTACTATCAACTGCTGGATTGCTAGGATTTTGTTATTTCATTTCATTCTTTGTCATGTCCCTGCAGACCATCACACTGGCCTGGATGGTCTCTTGTGCTGTCCATCCTCTGAGGACAATCCCCCAGAGACTGACGATGTTGAGGACTGGCTTGACAATTCTTATTCCTTCAGCATCTTCCTGCTCAACAACCACCTCATCCCCTATGCCATCTTCTCTGTCTGATCTGGTCCATCTGTCTGGCTGGACTGTTGTCACTCTGTCTCTACTGCTGCCTTGTCTGTGTCCATCCCCCCCATTCCTCCTTCTGCTTATGTGTTGTCCTTCTCCTCCACCATCCTGTTCCCAGAGCCCCCTCTGGACCTGCCTGTTATTCCTTGGTCTGCTAAGGCCATCACCTATGACACCCAGATCCATTTGATCTGGGAGTTCCTCATTTATCACCTTTATCCCCCTGACTTTTCTGATGCCAAGTTCTCCACATTCATGAACTCGGCCATGAAGTTTTTTTACCTTTATGACTTCCTGTGGTGCAGAGAGCCACATGGTTACCACCAGCTAGTTATCCTGGAGTCACACCAGTACAGATTAATATTAATTCAGAAGGCTCATGATAGTCTTGGTCACAAGGGTATCTACTTTGTCCATGCTTAGTTGTTGCTCTGCTTCTGGTGGCTGCTTCTTGTTGACGATGTCAAATGGTTTGTCTGGACCTTTCATGAATGCCAGGTCTGGCAAACTTATCACTTTCATATCCCACCATCTGTCCCCATTTGGTAGTAGTGCTACTGACTACCAAATCACTAGGATTTACTACCAACACTCTTCTAGCATTCCAAGCACCTTAAATCAATCATAGAAACACTCTAGATGTTACTAGCAATATTGCCAATTCCTATACCAACACTTCTTATATTAACTATGAATACCTCCACAATGTGTCATTACCAGTATTTGTAACCACTACTAGTTAGCAGTGTGTTTACAGTAGTGTCAGGATGTTGTAGTACTATGTCTAGTGTTAGTAGTCACTGCTATCAATGTGCATAATGTGTAAAACCCTGTTCAGCCAAAAATATACCTTGTTTGATTTTTATCTCAAGAACCATATCACAGATCACTATGAAAAGTAACTTGGGATGGTCCTACATATATATATCCTCTATCATCTCCAATCATCATTTGGTGGATCTTGCAGTTTTCATTTTGTTACTTATATCCAGAATGACCATATAAATGGGCAGGCTGCCAAACAATCACAGTGTTTGGAGCTGGCTCAGTAGAAATCTCATAGGAGCTAAGATAAAATATGCCACCCTTGCTGGTGCTTTCAATGTGATCAGTTATCTAGTAGATGACATATTTATGGGGCTGATATTCAAAATGCCCTGCCCTATAATCAATGTCTATTAGAAAAAATAATTAAAGAGAGACAAATGCTTACTGGCTATAATTGATAGCAAAAACATCTTGTGGTGGTGCAAGTGCTCCTGTGGAATAACTTACTAGATTATCTTCTCCTGTGAGAATGGCATATGAGCCATTTTTAGAAGCATTGGGATAGGTAGGGTTGTTACCCATGTGAACAATCCCAGTTTGCTCAAAGAAATGGTCAAAATCCTCCAAAACCTCTGAAGGCAAGATTTTTTGGAGCATATTCAAAAACAGTGCAAAGACTGCACTGGATTTAGAATTCAATTCCATAGCAAACTCAGAGGATGGTTTTGACAGGAGATTATTGACCCAGTTAAACCAGGGTGCACTGAGATCACCTGCACCATAACCAATCAAGGCAAGTTTGCCAGGATCTTCTAGCTGAATTTGCAGTTAGCTTAGAAAATCCCAGAAATAAAAAGTAACACACCTGAATACTGCACTTGTGAGCTAGTACTTCTTTCCCTACTTCATTAACCCAGCCAAGAACTCCTGGATCTTGGCAGAAGTTCTGGATTACTATAAGAACTACTTTGCTAGTAGGTGCATGACAAACAATCACTTGAGAATTGGAAGTGATGATATTGCAAAAGGTTAGGATTGATTTTGAGCAAAGGGTGCCTTTTCTTTCTCCAATCAGCTTGCTTTCCTTGAGTTAAAAAAAATCCCATCTAGCCAGGGCTCTATCAGATTTATATCACTAAAAGCCTTTTGAAAGGTAGGTTTGCCCAATTTTTACAAGGGAAATGGTGGAAAAGGAGCTAAGAAAGTCCAACTGCTTGTCATTTCTAAAATTAAAGCAGAAAGTCTTGGTAAGAATTACCTTGGATATCTTGGAATGAAATCTCTGGGCCTGGTACTCTTTCTATGCTGCAAAAAGAGCCTGGAGTTTCCCATTGTTTTAGAATCATGCAACCACTGCTTGCCAATCCATTCAGCAAATTGAGCAAAAAGATTGATAAAAGTAGCTGGTTCTAGCAGATGGCCAATTGTGGAGCCACAATGGCTTGGAAATATGGGAATTCAGCCTGGAAAAGAGAAGAGATAATAAGATCATCTGTAACACATTGCTAGATAACCCAAGTAAATTTATTCTTTATTGCAGCAAAAATACTAGGCCAGAGAAATGAGAACTGTGAGTGTGCCAGAGATGGTGCTTACCTAAGCACAGCCAAAGGCAAGAGTATAGGACTTGCTGATCCTTAGGATGGCTTCAGAGTAAACTATACTTAACTGATTCCACATCTTCCCTATGAAACTCTAAATCACTCAGATATATGTACTTTCCAACTTATAAGTGATTTTTATTGATCTGTTTATATATGTATATTCAATAGGAGGTAATTTTTTCCTTTCCAAGCAATGCAATTATATTCATAACTATTTAGCTTCAAGTCTGTATCCCAGAAGAATATCATTAGTTTATACTATAGAGATAATCTCATATATATATATATATATATATTATATTGTATGTATGTAACTTTTGATATACTTATATACATATAGTATGCTCTATGCCTAATTCTATACTATGTGAATAATTCCATTTGTTATATATGTAACTTTAGGTATACTTGTATGTATATATATATGATATGCTTTAAGCTTGATTTATAATTAGTTCATGTTGTATAAATAGTTCTATCTGTTGTATACATATTACTTTAGATATACTTGTACATAGTATACTCTAAGCTTAATCCATATTATATAGATAGTCACATCTGTTATACATATATATTTAGTATATTCTGAGCTTGATTTCTACCCAGTTTTGTCAAGTCCAGGTTCTCTGGACTCAAGTCTGATCAGAGGTTCAAAGGTTAGTGTTATGAAGTTCATAGGAGAAGGACAAATGGAGGTCAGAATGGCAAGGGGATATCTAGAAGGATTTGGCACAGGAATTATGTGTTATGCCCTTGCCTAGGCTTGGTCCTCTTATTTCATAGGAGGGGGAGGAGTGAGTGAGTGAGAAAGGGATCAGACAAGAGTCTAGAGGAGACTAATTCAATATTCATACTGAGGTACAAAACAGAGTATAGAGGGTTTATATACTAAAGTCCAGTTTGGAGTTCAGACTAAGGAATGGAGAAATGTATGGTAAAGTACATCAGGTAGAAAGGAAGCATATGGTGAAGGAGAACATACAAGGAAAAACATTATGTGATTTGCATGCATTGCCATGTTTCAGGAGACCCATTGGGCAGTGGAGGAGTTTCCAAGTGGATAGTGAGTAATGTGTAACTACGTCTATGTTCCATGGTTAGTGAAAAATTAACATATGTCATTGGAAATTCAGCATTGTTTATGATGCTGAACCTAACATTTTGGTAGTTGATAAATTAACATCATGGCAGTTTATAATATATGTAATAAAAAGAGCTTCAGAGAATTTGATGGTGTGGTGGAACCAGAAGTTGAATCCACAACCTCCTGCAGTTACAGTCAACTTTTTTATGGTGTATACAGTCTAGGGTGACCTCAACCTAATATACCATGAGATTTATATGATTTTGAAAATTTGCTATGAGACCATAATAAAGAACTAACAACTATGCTAATTTCACAAAGTTGTGACTACCTGATATTATCTGTTATGCATTTTGCAATGAGTCCCAGTCATGGTGAAGCTTGGCCCAGAACACACAAAGATGATGATGAAATTCAAGGGATAAATCTACAACTTGTGATTGGCTCAGAAGTTATCATAGGCTTTACACTGTTCTCATTAGAATTTTCTTCATTGCTATGATCAGTGACTAATTGGGTTGTGTTAAATCAGCATCAGACAGAATCACTGATATCATAGATACTGCTTTCTCAGTATTAGCCTTATAATGGCCATAACATGCTTTCCATGTAAGAGGTGTGGGATAGGATTTCTGCCTCAAGGAGCTTCAATTGAAGGTTGGCTAGTACCTTAATGGTAAATTAACTCTCACCCCACCATGAGTAACAACTATGACATTGCAGACAAAGAACAGATATTTCAATATTTATTCAACATGTTTATAAATTGTACTGCTCTCAATTCATTTGCTATGACTGGTAGTGAAGATCAGTGTCCCATTACCAATGATTTTATAATGCTGACTATTTTTGTAGAAATTGCAACTCTTCTGCCTCCATTGCCACTCCTGACTAATTCTAAAGATGTACATCAGTATGATCCACTGTTAATGGAAGCAGCCAACCTCTTGGATTATGATTTCTATATAGTCATTGCACACAGTACACAATTTTATTACTACTATTTAATAATCATTCTAGCAACCTCTGCAGACCTTGGATCTCCCAGTCTCCTAACAAACTGGAAGCAAATCTTATATCATGCTTATAATGAACTGTTTTCTTCTATTGTGCTTCATGTCCCACAAATTCACTGTAACATACTGATTCACAACTTTATTAACCATGCAAAATGGTAATTTAAGGAGTTGAACTCATTCTGGGCTATTAAGGAAGACTGTAGGTTTTTTTATATCCTTTTTCCAACTGCTTTAATTAAATATATATATTACCTTAGAAATGATCAATACAGGTGATCTCCAGGTCTACACATCAATGTCTCAAGACATTTTTTGGAGTAAATTATATTCTGTGGTTGTTTATTCTGTTACAGGTTTTCTTTCTACATCACTGATCTACACTACATATAGGTGAGGAATGCTGAATGGGCATTCCAAAACCACACTCTTCAAAAAATGATTTATCTTTTTACTTTGAGATAAGGGTACCTAGTGCTGATGCCCCACCTTCCTGGGCCAGCTGGTACTATGTTTAGCTATAGTCAAAGAGGTGTTATAGCATGGTACTTGATCTAGAATGAGGGGTATGATCACATTTCTAGTATGTTTCAGTTACATAGTTAGGGCTAAATCAATGCTTGAGATAGAAAACATATATTTTGTATGAACACAAATATAATATCTAACTAATGGAATGATGGATTTTCATATATCTTCAAAATGTGGCAACATAATATTGAATCAGTGCACTATATTGTCATTCAAAAAATTCCTTATTTAATATGCAAAAAACAAGTATGATTGAATTTTATTAGCAATGTAAGGGTTTTGCACATTTTAGGAGGGTCCTGAAATATGCAAAACAGTGAGATGAACTATTAGCAATGTAAGGGTTTTGCACATTTCAGGAGGGTCCTGAAATGTGCAAAACAGTGAAATAAATAGTCAAAAGTACAATATATTACTGTGATTCAAAATATATTCATCAATCAACATGTAAAAATGGGCATGATTGAATTTTATTAGTCACACAAGGCTTTTGCACATTTCAGGACCCCCCTGAAATACGTAACAAGCACACTTCAAATCATGCTATAACCTAGGGTTAACTCTAGGCTATTTACAAAAATCCTATAGTATTAGCCCTGGCTGTGGCCCCAACAGCACTGGTCTCCCCAGTGATGACATTTGAAGAAGACTGAGAAAATGGGGAGAGAAATGACAAGTAGGAATTAGGGAAAATTTATGTTTCTGCTCACTTGCTGCTGTTACTTTGCCTCTGGGCCAAGCCATTGGGAGTTGAGCTTTCACATATGCTTGTACAAGCTATCCATGGTGAGAAAGCCAATGGGTTGGGGGCATCCACTGTTAGAACAGTAGCACAGAAAAACCCCTTGATTATTCTGATGAAGGGTGAATGTCTGGCCAGTGTGATGATTTATGAGGGTAACATTTCTTCCTGTGGGTGGAATATGAGCTTTTGTTATCAAAGATGAGAGTACAGCTACCACAATGAAAGGGCATTGTTTTAGTGGGAAAAGGGGGGGAAATGAAGAGGAATCAAAACTGAAGTCCTCTCCCCTCTCCCCTCCCCTTCCTCCCCTTCCTTCCCCCTTCTTCCCCATCAGAGAAATTAGGAACCAAAATCAATGGAAGGGAATAACCTTGCTCCTTCCCCTTTTGTGAATCTGAAAACAATCACAAACACTCTGGGAAATGGGGATAACCTTGGGCAGGTTTGTAAGATCCTGCTCTGCCAGCAAAGACCCATTTTATGTCAAAAAAGGCTAACTAGTGTCCTTGGTAGCAATATGGATTGAGCTAGGTTACTGCTTTTATGTAGGGGGGAAATAAAGGTAACCTAGGGAGTAGCACAAGGAGATATTAACCCTTGATGTTAGGGAACTTGAAAATTCATGATTCACATTGGTATAGAGAAATGGGATAAACTTTAAGTAGGTGAACCAAAACTCACAATTCACAATGCTCAAAAGAATAAAGGATAAAATGGAACCAAAAAACATTTACATTTCAGGCTGATCCAGTTATGGAAAATGAAAAACAGAATCATGGGAAAGTCACTTAAAAAGGAAACTGAAGTAGATGAATAAAAGGACATCTTCCCAGGACCATTTTGGCATTTTTACAGGGGGCTTTGAAGGCCTCTGAAGTGACTTAGAACATTTAGAAGTCCCCCAGAGGTCATCTTTATGGTCATGTGACACATAGCTAAAAATGCATCTTGTTTGATTTTTATCTCAAGAATCACACCACAGATCTCTATGAAAAGTAGCTTGGGATGGTCCTATATATGTCCTCTATTGTCTCCAATCATTGTTTAGGGGATCCTGTGATTTTCATTTTGTTACTTATATCCAAAATGACCAGATAAGTAGCTTGGGATGGTTCTATATATGTCCTCTATTATCTCCAATCATTGTTTTAGGAATCCTGTGATTTTCCTTTTGTTACTTATATCCAAAATGACCAGATAAATAAGTAATCAAATCACATGATGGCATAATTCTGATAATAAATCTTGCCATATAATATAATAGCAATTACCATTGAAAGCAGAGATTTTTACTGATTCAAAAAATAAATCCTTTTACATTCTCCTAAGCACCATTTATGACTGGGTAAAATGCTTGCCCCCCTTTACTTGCTTCTTCCTGCTTTCTTTTGGTTTATATTTCATGTCTGGCAATCACATATCTATTAAATGAATCATGATATCATAGGTACCATGCTCACCATTAGAATGTACCTTCCAAAGATGCTTTCCTTTAGATACTGGGGAACTGACTCCTAATGTTTCTGAGTTTGGCTGGTCAGACTGTCTTAACCTTGGAGAAGCCAATGACTCTGATGGTGAGCATGTTCCTTGTTGAGGTTGACATTGACCAGGAGGGTGTAATCATTGATACTCCTCCTCCTCTTATGTCAATGTCATCCCACTCTCTTTATCTTGTTCTAATCAATTTTCTATTTCAATAGACAGACACATCACATGTATTTATCTGGTCATTTTGGATATAAGTAATAAAATGAAAATCACAGGATCCCCCAAACAATGATTGGAAATGATAGAGGACATATATAGGACCATCCCAAGCTGCTTTTCATAGAGATCCATGATGCAGTTCTTGAGATAAAAATCAAACAAGGTGCACTTTTGGCTATATGTCATATGACCATAAAGATGACCTCTGGGGAACTTCTAAATGTTCTGAGTCACTTCAGAGGCCTTCAAAGCCCCCTGGAAAAATGCCAAAATGGTTCTGGGAAGATGTCCTCCCAAGATATACCCTGTATGAGGGGGAGGAGAATACATATTATATACCAATCTAGGAGTAAAAAACTAAGTATATGAATACTTGTGCATTTCATAGGTGCTTCCAGGTGGCTGTGTAGGAAGGTAAGTGTAAGTATATAAATACTTGTGCATTTTATGGGTGCTTCCAGGTGCTTCCAGGTGGCTGTGCCCTACATAAGTATATGAATACTTGTACATTTTATGGGTGCTTCCAGGTGGCTGTGCCCTGCACAAGTATATGAATACTTACACATTTCATAGATGCTTCCAGGTGCTTTTAGTGACCATGTTTCAGGTGCTTCTAGTGGCCATGCCTTGCACAAGTATTCATATACTTATGCATTCTGAAGGTACTTTCAGGTGCTCTCAGTGAGTATACCTTGCACAAGTATATGAACACTTAGGCTACTTGAAAGGCATATGTATGATCATATAATTGATTATATCATTCCCTTTTAATTTGAAACTCAGATGTCTGAGTTTGAATAGTCTCTTAGACCTGAACCACTGTTATGTAATCATATCAACCAATCATATCAGCTTATCTAATATTCTTTGGTAAGCAGGCTGGTATAAGTATTTGGAATACTTGCATAAGCCTTAGTGTTCTCTGGTAAAATATTCTCTGGTAAGTTGGCTCCTATATGTGTAAACCATGATGTTTTCAGGTATTAGGCTATGAGTACTAGCCTTGAACCAAGTACTTTTAGGTGAGTTTGTGCAGGGCTGGTGTAAGTATTTGGAATATTTATATAAGCCTTGGTATTCTCTGATGAGTTGGGTGTAGGCCATGATGTTTTCAGGTATTAGGGCATGAGTACTAGCCTTGAACCAAGTACTTTGAGATGAGTTTGCACAAGTATTAGCAATACTTACACAAGCTTCTGACCCAATATTTTCATGTATTGTGGGCATGAGTGCTAGCCTTTGGCTATACTTTTTGGCAAGTTTGCCTAAGTATTAGCAATACTTGCACAGGCTTGATGGGTATAGGTACCAGCTTTTAACTAAGTACTTTTGGATGAGTTTGTGCAAGTATTAGCAATATATGTGCAGGCTTCTGATCCTTTATTTTCAGGTATTAGGGCATGAGTACTAGTTTTTTACGGTGAGTTTGCCTATGTATTAGTAATACTTGTGCAAGCTTCTGACCAAATATTTTCAGGTGTTATGGATATGAGTGCTAGTCTTTGGGCTGTACTTTTAGACAAGTTTGCCAAAGTATTAGCAATCTTGTGCAAGTTTCTAATCAAATGCTAGCCTAAGTATATAAATAGGTCCAGCTCAGTGGACAAGGTCACAAATGCAGGTGCTGGCAGATGAGCAGCATCACCAGTCTGCAGAATTCAGTACAAAGCCAACACCAGCAGATGTGGACATGAAGATGAAACCTGATGTAGCTCTTCTCCAGAAGAATCCATTTAACCCCAATGGGCCAAGTTCATGGCATCATGTTGTGTCTTTGATCAAGCTTACTAGCTCCAACAACTCATCCTTCTTGCACAAGCAAGTTATGAGAAAGGCTTGTGCTATCTTTGTATTGCAGCCTGGCCACTAGTTTCTTATTGCACTATTAATTTTCTGATGGCAATTCTGTTTTCATGTTTTTGACTGTTCCAGTGTTATTCACTCGGCACCATACTGTTTTCACTGCGAAGCCAACATCCTTCTCTGTGTACTCTACATGCTCACCTTTACTTCTAAGGAATTTGTTAGCTATGACCCCACAATCTTTTTCTCTGGTAACAAAGAATATATAATCTTGAGGCTTATCTTTAGCAGCAACTCTATTTGTGGGAGAGCTACACTTTGCTTTGCAGTCAAAAAAGCTAGATCTGCCAAAGAGTATGTTGTTAAGACCTCTTGGACTCACATTGGGCAAGCCACAACTGAGGAACAAATATTGGGGAAAATAAAAGAAAAGGGTTTGGTGCATGGACTATGTTCAATGCCACAATCATGTGAAATTTCAAAAATCGTGAGAAACTCCTTCCTAAAATCCACCCCAACCCTCTCTGAACCCAAACCCAATTACAAAAATTTTGTTTAATATAATGTTATGGGAGTGCGATACAATCATCAGGAATGGCCCTGTATTGTTTGCAGACAAGTTTAGGTATAGCTCTCCCATCACTCTTATATCGCTTCTAGCACTTTATTCCTTCTGCTGTTTTCTTAGAAAATTTACCTGGGACATCCCAATAGATATATAAACATGATCCCAGGTTTATTTCAGTGAAAAATCTGTTCTGTATTTGTAATTACAATTACTCCAGACTCTATATGAATGCACATTTGTGGAGATAGTCTGGAATGTGCATTTGTGAAGGTAGTCTGGAATGCACATTCATGAAGGTCTTCTGAACTGCGCATTCATAGAAGTTATCTGGAATGCACATTCATGGAGGTAATCTGGGATGCACATTCATGTATGTCATCCAGGATGTACAACTGAGAAGGTGATCTTGAATGCACATTCCAGATGACCTCTATGATTGTGCATCCATCAGACAGCTGAAAGGGTACCTCTGAATCATCTTGTATGAAAATTGATACCAGTAATGACCATATTTGATCAACTATTTCGTGATTTCTTACTAAGACTTATGTCTAACCAACCAACTGTTACAAAATACTGTATATAATAGATGCTGTGTTGTCTTGGTTTGTTGATAATGATGAGTACACATATTGTTATATGATGGGGGGTACCCAATGTGCCGATGACTTCCAATGTGACACAGGTGGCACCTGACACCTGGACATCCCCTGATGAGTTGACATTCTACTGAGGATATGATGGACACATATGTTGCTGCACAACAGGCAGTGTGGTATTGGGGTGCCACAACTCAACTTCTTGCATAATCACAAGGTTTCTTCTGCAAACCATCATAACACACCTTCCAATGGTGCACACATCAACTACCTATGACTTGCAAGCAGGTTTAGATGAGATTGAAAAAAAGGAGGTTTTATTGAGCAAGACATACCAGAATCCCAGAGACAAGAAGGTGCAATGGGGCTGCCAGAAGAGCTAGTTCAAGTGAGTATGGATGAAAAAAAAAAGCAAGGTGAGTGAGTGTACAGTACCACTTGTATAATCTGATTGCTGGAATTGCAGCGACATCACATGAGAAGTGAATGAAGGTGAAAAAAAAGGGCACTGGATGCAAAGGAGCAGGATCTATTGCTCAAGTCAGTTGCATGCAAGCATCACAAGACTATGGTGGAAAAAAAGCATTTATGCCAACAAATACTCATGTGCAAGACCTGAAAGTAGCTGAAGGTGGTTGGCTAGGTTCCCAGAAGAGAGCTAAGAGCAAGCACCAAAGTGACATACAGCACCTGCTTGAAACAGGGTTTGAGCTTTTAAGATGGGATGGAAAGTAAGTAATTATTGGTAGGCTAGTCATACCAGCTAATATGTGCCTAGGACACCCTATGCAATCCTGGACAAGTCAGGGCATACTGTTGCTGTTTTAGCTGGCATGCCAAATAGCTCTTTTAAGGAAGAAGTTGCCATGAGTATAACTGCAGCATTCCAGGCAGAGGGTGAAACACACTCTCTGTCACACAAGGCAAATACAAGAGGCCAGTTTCATACTGTCCTCACTGGATTCTCACATGGAGGTGGCACAGAGGTGAGTAACTGTTTTAGTGAGCAGTAATTCATTTCAATGCAATAGCAGAGGCCAATGCAGACAAGGATACCTGGGTTCTATAAGCATGCAATCAGTACTCTGACCAAGCACCCTGCTCTCATTAGGCTGGCAGGCTTTCAGAACCATGAGTACTGCTCTCTTATGCTATGTGAGAATGCCAGACTGATCTCACAAGCAAGAGGTACTCAAAACATACTTCCCAGAGTTGTATGAATATTACCAGTCTACTATGTCATGCATCAAGAAGGAGGATGAATCACTCAGCTTCCCTTTTGTTGACACTTTTCCCTCTGCAGCATTGAACCTAGGGCCACAAACCATATGTTTATCCCACAGAGACAGTAAAAACCTTGCATTTGGTATTTGCTGTATTATAGCACTGTTACGAACCACCTTCAGCCCCTTTTCTTTTCTCATCATGTGACCAGTCACATGATCAGGTCCAGACCATGACATCATATGACATCATGCCTCATGGCTGGCATGCCCCTTTAATCCCTGTTCACCCTGGTGGGAATCCCTTCATGATCATGTATAGTAGTGTAACCATGTATAGTAGTTTATCCCATGGTCCCTATGGTCCATGTGCACATCTCCCCACTATATAAACCCAGGTGTCTCAGCTGGTATCCCCAGCTTTGACCACCTGTTGTTTCTGTACAATAGTGTGAGCTTGAGCCCATCCCTTCACTTCACCTCCTCACCAGGCTTGTAGTAGCCTGTGAAGCCAAGGCCAGTGCGATGGTCAGTAAAGATTTGTAACACTTGGTCAAAGCTATCTACACTGCCCTCGGAAAAACATAGTGTCTTGTTGCTGAAATAATTAAGATTGGGTGACAAGGGTTCCCCATCAGAAGAACACAAGCAAGAAACAAAGTCCATATTGTATTACTGCCAGGCCCAGGCATAAGGGACATTGCATAGTGGTTCCACATGATGGACCAGGGCATACCACCCATAATAGGTTGCATACATGCTCGTCTGGCATATTAAATACAGATAAAGTTGCTTCTTGCCCAAAGTGCACTAGGGCATAACCTCTGTGGTTTGAGGTTACCAGGTTCGCAGAATACCTGTGACATCCACTGTCAGCGCATGATACCCGTACAATACCACTCGTTATCAAGTGTCTACCCATTTGATGGAACCCACACTGTCCAAAGCAAGTTGTTAAAGAAGATTTAGCTGCTAGCAGACTCCCCCTCTCCCCACCATGACATCAGAACTCAGGATTTCTATAAGATCCTCAATAAGCAACTTTTTCCAGATGAATGGTCTCTGGAATCTATGACCTGGCCATCTGGATCTGATGCTGCCTATGTTCAAGAAACATATACATGGGTTCAAAATCACTTTGATGGAACCATCCCCCTTTATCAGACAGCTCTTCTTCTGTCTATCATTTTCAGCAGGTTACTTCCTAGAGTTTGCCATAACTTCAAGAGTCATAATATATCCAAGGAAGCAGATTCAACCTCTCTTGTCCGTTCATCCTCCTGAGTTGCTACCACATCAACAAATAGGAAGGGAATGACAAATCTATTACCATTTGTCATTATGATGTCAACATTCATCATAGCTATCTATGAGCCATCATCTCCTCTGAGGAGCTATATGAAAAGACATGGTGGAAATTTGGGCCAACCATGGACTAAAAAGCATAGTGAGTTGTCTTCTATATTAATACTATTTTGACTCAAATAATTTGCAATAGATGCAAAGGAAATTATTATTCCTTTTAATCTAGTTCACCTTGGCTTTGCCAAAGCTAAGGGAACCAGTATTTTCAGATCTGCCAAGTTTGGTGTCTCTTGGTCTTTATTTTCAGATCAAGAAGTTAGTCACCCAACTGAAGAATCTTCCATATGGGCCTTTTTGTGCACTAGTGTCACTTGTTGGATTAGACTTTGCCACAGATTTGGCCAAGTCTGGAGAGGTTACTCAAAGACCACTCATGAAAAGGGGTGCAGAGACATGCATGGTGAAGGATCTTCCAAACACCTTTGTATATGAAAAGTATACATTTCTGATTTCAATACTATGTCAGAACCGTCTATTTCTCTTCTCTTGTTCTCTTATCTTATCTTATCACATCACATGACCTCCCCTTATCTCATCTTATCTCGAATCTTCCAGAACATTCCATCTATGATGTCATTGCTTATATAATCATTCCATCACATTCCATGAAGTTCCATTACCACAACATGTACAAACAGTAGTTAGGTATATAAGTAGTGTAGTCGCCTGTACTTTTCCTTACGCTTGGAATTCTCATTCTTTGTGCTTCATTCTCTCTCAGAGTGAGGCCTGATATACTACTTGTGTTTATGTTTTTGAAAAGTGTGCAAACCTGCTTTTGGCAGATTTGAGGGATTCTGTATTTCTTTCAATTTCAATCCTGTTCTTGTATATGTTTTTGAAAAGTGTGCAAACCCACTTTTGGCAGGTTTGAGAGATTTTGTGATTCTTTGGATTTACTCTTTTTTTAATTCAGAAATGATACATTATAGAGCCAATATCATTATTCTGTGGTAAATATGTTATATCTAACCTGCATCTAACCCTAAGGGAATTAGATTAGACCCCCTGAAATAGAATGTAGCCAAGGATCAGGATTGTGAGTGAGTGATTGAAAATTAGGAATTGCCAAGGTGGCAAGCAAGGCATCAGTGGACTGCCCCACATAATGCTTGGCCTGCCACTGAGAATAGGCAGATAATGTCACACAATTTCCATGGCAAAGTAAATGAGGGGGTAATTATCAGGGTGATTATCAGGGTGATGCCTTGCTTAATGGGTTGCAGAGTCTCAAACCTATTGTAAGCATATGGAAATAGCTAACCACTATCAACTTACCCTCTTTTTCTGTATCCAGTCCTATTTTATTTTCAGGCTTAGATTAGGTCAGAGAATTTTAAGTTTATCATGAGTGTATTTCTGGAAAATAATAAATACTATTTACTTACTTTCTATTCCTATATCTAGTTCTAATTTATTCTCTGATTCATATTCCTGCTGATTATGCCCATCCTTAATTGGGCAGGTCATACTGAATACTTGACTGGCTTTGATAAGGTGATCTTAAAGTCTACCAAAAAGAGGTGTAGGGGGCAAGAGACTAAGGACCTCTAGCAAAAGGCTTATCTCTTCTTGTGCAAAGTGAAAGTCCATGGGTGCAATAGCCATTGAGAAGAGCAAAATATGGAATGACAGAGAGGTGAGGCACAATATAGCCATAGTGAATTTATATCCTTAGCTTGCATGTTCATGTGCACACCCTTACTTGAACATCTGAATTCTGAACAGGACAAAGCTAATAATGCAGAGTACAGTATAAGACTCTTTGACTCTTTGCCACACCATATGATTCCCTTTACATATGTTTCCCCTCACCATATGCTTTCCCCTTATCCAATGTACCTTACCATGCATTCCTCTATTCTGCCATCCAAACTCCAAACTGGACTTTAGTATATAAGCCTCCTGTACTCTGTTTTGTACTCTAGTATGAATATTGAGTTAGTCTTCTCCCTTCTTCTGTCTAATCTCCTTGCTTTCTCTCTCTTCTTCTCTTCTCCCCTCCTACAAAATATGAGGACTGAGCCTAGGCAAGGGTGTAACACATACATCCTGTGCCAAGTCATCCTAGGCACCCCTTTATTACTCCAACCTCCATTTGTCCCTCCCTTACAAACTTCATACACTAACATTCAGACCTCCAATCAGACTTGACTCCAGAGGACCCAGACTTGACACCTTCAAAAGAAATATGTTGACTTGAAAGCAAAACTTGCCTCACTGGCATACCAGGACCCAGCACCTATAGAGCAAGTTATGGTAGCACAGCATTTTTCTATTGTAATAACAAAATTTCACTTTTTCCAAGACTCCTTTAAATGTTGCATGTGTGTATCACATCAGAATGATAATTTGATATATGTACTGATGCCCAATTTGCTTATGGGTCAGTTGTTTCTGTCCAGCATAGGTCAACCAATGTCTGACATGTATTGTGACATCACTGATATGGTGTTTTACAGAATCAAGGCCATGGAAATCAATGGTGAATGTGAGCACATATTTTGCTCCAAATGTATCATTCAGGTGTGGGCACATATCATCACAACAATGAATCAATGAGATATGCCATGCCCTATGTGCTAAAAGCAGACTCCTCCCCTTGTCAACATCTGGAAACAACAGAAAACAAATATTCTGCTCATTCAAAATATACATGTCCAACAAATGGTGATTGAAATGATGGATAAGATGCAGCAGGCTGCAAGGGAAATGAAAGATGACCTGAGAATATATGGAGGAGCAGATGGTTTAGCTCTCCTTTCTGAATGGAATGAGGATGATGGGCCATCCTAAATATATTGGAAGATGTTAACAAAGTGAGTTAATTTTTTTGATGCATGCTATAGAATGCTTTCAAGACTACTGGCACATGTTGAGTGTGATGACAATGCATGAACACTGTGCAGTGCATTTCATAGCAAAGATGCATGGCAAGATGCATGGGACACTTCCTGCATCTCCTGAACCAGTACATGTTTAGCTATGGTGCATTGCTGGATACAGGAGAAACAATCAGACTCATTCTTTAGAGGAGTGGGACCCTGATCCCATTATTGTTGATTTGTCTAACACTAGTTCCATGGATGACCCTAGCAGCTCTGACATAGAAATAGTTGAACATCACTTTCACTATTAGAATACAATAAACTCTACTGGACTAGGAGCCATGCTATAGTACTATAGAGCTGCTTTACTTATGTAAATA
>JBBPTJ010000035.1:4693-15745 GCA_038094035.1 Pulveroboletus aff. ridleyi
CTCTTATCTCTGTCTCGCAGGTCTCTACGAGAATGCACAAACAATTCCAGGAGGATCGGTACCTGTATTGGAGCGTCATGAGCGCGATCCTTCAGGTCCGTCTCGTCCGTACAACCAGTCACAAGCTCACATCACCCATTCCCAGGCCAGCGATCCCTCAACAACTCCAAGCATGAAGGCGTTACTCTATAAGCTCGCCCATAGGCTCGTCACCTCATCACCATCACCATCCTACCTAACAGCAGATCGCTTTCACATGCACATCACCATTCTGAAAGAGTTGGAGCTGTACGACGAAGCCAACACTCTGTTGGAAAGTGATGTTGGGAAGACGATCTGCTCAACCAGCCTCGCATGCGATCAAACCCGTCGGGAGATCTGGCAAAGTAGAGGTCTTTTCAGTGAGGAAGGAGATCGTGCACGACAAAAAATTTCAAACGGGTTTGTCTCGTTCCACCTTCGTGGTATCCCTTCTGGTAGTTCGGAGACTGATCATTTATTTAGAGACCGTAACTGGCTAGAATTTTTGGCCGCTCTCGATTCAACTTTTGCTCCAATCTCGCCCCAGCGAGAAGGACAGATCACGGAACAAAGCAAGAACGAATCGGAATGCCTGGAAAATGTTTCCAAAGCTCGCGCATTCCTTGCAGAGGTTGCGGAGAAGGACGGTACAAAAAACCGAGCTGCTCCTCTGGCTCTGCTTGAACTAGAACACAGGGCTTGTAAATTTGGCCTTGTCGGTCAGTTCTCTGTTACCGCACACTTTGTCCAGATGCTGAAAATTGGTCCCAGATGACAGCGTAGTGGTCGGCTTGATGGAGAATTATTTCAATGAGTTTGGTGACAAAGCGTGTTGCTTTGAGGACTTGATCAGCTTTCTTGATTTGGAGACTACATCGCTTGACCGGTGGAAAGCATTCCTTGCACGCCACCAACCATCCTTCGTAAGCACCATCTGCAATTGCGCGGTAATGTGTTCTTTTTTCAATTCGCAGTCCCAACTCAGGCGTCCGTGGGTGACCTTCAGCGGCTGATTAACGTACGGAAGCTCGAGCGTTACATGCTCCTGGATTCGGAAATCACTGTCGAGTCTGAGACTGCCCACGGGTTGAAGTACCTCAAAGAATACCTAGAGGGCCTCGTACTTGGTAGAGACCTCCCAGTCACCGAGCTGCAGCCCGTCGACGACCTAGTTCTCCTGGCTGCGAGCGCTTTCGTGATGATCTGGGCGCTCAATCGTTCAGAAGAAGCCCTATACCAGGCAGTCACAGTCTTGGAATATGGATTGACTAAGAGTCGTATGTCGTTCCAAATGCGCATAATGCTCGTTCGGATATATCGTATTTTAGGTGTGCATATGACGTCTGCGCTCATCATGTCACTGACCGTTTGAATAAGGTGCATCATCCCTCGCCCTGGAACACTATCGTCAGATGAATGTCAAACAAGTGCAAAATGACACATTGTCCCATCTCATCCTTACCCGCGCTTTGACCTTCTCACTTGCTGCCACTGGGGACCTAACATACCCTTCGGAATGCCTAGAGTCTAGCCAGATATACCTAGCAAGCTCTCAAGAGGTTCGTTTCCTCTCCATATTGGGATCCTCTTCCCCTAAACCAGTCTAGACCTCGGACTTCATCGTTCGTTCCTTCACTGCGGAGAAGTACACTCAAATTCCGGATTTCATCGATTTCGAGGACAGACTGGAGAACTCCCTCCAGAGAGATGTCGTTAAATTGGAACACGTCCGCATGCGTCTCACTCATGAACCATTGAATACGGATATCATAGACATGGAACTGATTGAACTCAAATTCATGTTTGACCGCGGTGCGTTCCCTAGGATTGTTTGTGGCTGATTCTAACAGCATTGGCAACATAGCTCACCACGACAACCGCGATTTCGTCATCATCCCCAACTATCACCCCCATTGTAAACCAACTTTCAATGACCAAACGCTACTGTTTGGAACGTCGACTGGCGTGAGTATCCCACTGGTTATATGGTACCCAAACATCTAAGCATTGTTTCTATTTCAGCAAGGATGGTTGTGGTGTTTTTTGAAGATTTACATCCGTGCATTCCAGCATGCTAGCGACTTGGATGATGTTGTAGAAGAGAAATTGCTCGTAGGTGATCGGCCTAAGAAGAGCTCGGATCCCGAGGTGCAGTTACCCCTACCAGAACGGCTCGCTTTAAGGAGAGAAAGAGAAATCGCAGAGGTAAGCGTGCCTCAGCTCAAGCCCCCATGCGTCATTAATGTTGCTCTAGCTGACCTCCGACGAGGCCCAACTGTTCGACTGGGCCACTGCCCTGGGCGACTGGCTTGAACCTCATCACAACTATGTTCGTCCCCCACCGGCAGCAGTATTGGCGGAGGCCTCAAGACAAACGGAGCTGAAGACTGGCTTCCCATTGCGTGGCATTGACCTCCAAGCTCACAATGGTGATGCGAATGGTCGCCCCAAGAAAGATGAGGAGGCACCTCCTATCAAGGAAGCGCCAGGTTTACTCGTTGCGTTCTTCGACTCCATGCACTCTCGTTTCAGGCATTTGCTAGAGTCGAGATGCCCAATATCGGAGCTGTTACACGTTGCCACAATCACACAGGAGGTGATCAGTTTGTTACCACCTCGTACCCGGGCTAACGTGTTTTTCCAGGCGTTTATTCTCTTCGCAATTGAGACGATGCGCTTCAAGTCGCCCGCCGTGGTAAAAATTCACAAACTTGGTAACGTCAGTTATAACGCTACCAATATACCGATTGCGTGTCCTAATGAACGGATACGCGACAGCTTGTTTCGCAGTTCAAGGATGTTCGGTCGAAAGCCAGTTACGTGCTGGAGGAAATGTCAACAGCGTTAATCAGAATTGGAGAGGCTGAAGGTTCCCTGGAGCGCCGCCGAGCATTTATGCAAGCCTGCACATCCGTGACTTTTGAACAGGTCTTTCCTTTTTTTTTTCTTGGTGGGATGAACCCAATTTTAACGACGGTCTTTCTGGGACTTTAGATCGCCCATGACTTTGTCCTGAACGTTGCAAAGAACGTGACTGACTCGCGGAAGAAGGGGCTCGAAGGGGTTGGGAAGGGAATTGCGAAGCTCAACACTGCATATGGACAATCATAAGGCACATTTGTATAGGACTACGTGTCTCGTCTGCATCAGCCCCACTCATCCTTTTAGACGTACTACCTGTGATAGGCGTGACATGATGTGACGTGACAACATAACGTTTCGCGTCATAACGCGTCGCGTAAGGTCAATGATACTCTGAAATTTGCACTACACATCGTACATCGCAATGAGCCAATGTGGGTCAGCGCAGAATTCAAGAATCGACCTGGTACTCATTCATATCATGCAGTCAACGAAAATAACTACTATGGTGGAACAGCAGGTGGCGGCTACATGACAGCAGGCTCACCGTATGGCAGTGCCGCTGGGAGCCCCGGTGGTCTCGCTCGTGTACGTTTGACTTTCTCTCCTTATTGGCTTACTCTCATTCCCTCCCTATTCAGAAAAGCGAAACTGCGCATTCATTGCGCCCCATGACGATCTACCAACTCATTCAAGCCAGCCAAGCACACACAGACGCCGACTGGGTCCTCGACGACCAAGAGATTGGACAAGTAAAAAAATAATCAAGCTTCAATATTCAACTTGTTAATCAGTGTGCAGGTTACCGTTGTCGCATACATCGCTTCAGTACAAACACAGGCGACGAATAGTCAATATATGCTCGATGATGGTTCAGGTCGAATCGAAGCTCGTCATTGGACGGACTCCTCTATGGAGGATGATCCAGAGAAGAATTGCATTGTGTGAGTTGACTCTCCGTTATAACTAACCCGATTGCTGATCCTTGTAGCGAGGGAGCATATGTACGGGTACTAGGGAGTCTGAAGATGTTCGGGAACAAAAAATACATCAACACCAATCTCATCCGGCCGATTGAGTCGCCCGCCGAGATCTACTTTCACCTTCTGGAGGCTATGACTGTCACTCTGATATGGGAGCGTGGTCCAGTAAGTTTCGATACTTGCCACACCCTGCTCAATGCAACTTGCTACAGCCACCTCGACCGGGCCAAAATCCTCAAGCAACGAGCGGGGCTGGCCCAAGCACTGCATATTCAGTTCAGCCAACTACCTCTGGCGACCCGTTTTCACATTTGCCGGAATTGCATCGCTCTATAGTTACTTTCATGCGGGCTCAAGCATGCGGTGCAGAGGGCATCCATGTCAGCGCCATCGCCCGTGCAGTGGGAGGGAATGCTGTGACGATAAGGTATATATGGGCCATGCTGCATTATCATACACGCTTATCCCAGCCATTCAGTAACGCACTTGATAAATTGACGGAGGAAGGGCTCGTGTTTACTGCCGCTGATGAATCCCATTTCATGCTGTGTTAAGTTAAGGCATATTTGCTAGCGTCGTTGATGGTATTCTGGTCGAGAGGACTAAAAAACACGATGAAGGCCCCTAGTACGACAATTACATAACGCGTCGATGTTCAACCTCTTATCTCACCGTACCTACATTCAATCGTTGATGTCTGATCAGCAACTCAATGAAGAACACATCTCCATGGTTTCTTGGGTCCCACCCAAGAGTGATGGCTGGAAAAAGATCCTTCGTAGTGTCACGATTTTCCAGCTGCTTCAAGCGGAGCCCTCGCCTGTCTTTAAAGACAAGTCTCTGGTAATCGAAGGGAGAGGCTTCGGTTTTGTAGGTGCACGGGTTGCTCGGAATTGACATCCAAGAGCTGACACCCACAGGTCGAGCTGGTCGCCCATGTGATAAGTGTAGAGAAAACGCTAACAAGTAGCGTACAATACATTCTTGAAGATGGAACAGGGAGGATACGTGCTGATAAAGACCTCGACGGGCCGTCTGTGACAGAGGCAGAAAGGGAAGAAATAGCTCGATGTCGGGCCCTGTAAGCCTATCACCATTTCATTCCTCTATGTCAACAGATTATCATGCCTTTTAAAGAGAGCACACCTATGTTGAGGTCTTGGCAGTTCCAACTAGAAAGGATGACCGATTTCCGACCAAACTCTCCATCTGCCATATTCGCCCAGTCCAGGGGTATTATCAAGTCATGTATCACATTCTCAATGTGATCTACACCAACATGCTCATTCAGCAACACATTGAGGTGGGCTGGTCAAGTTTGGAGGAATGAAGGCTGTTTACATACCTGCATCAGCCATATGACTTTGACAGAGACCCTGAGCCCAATCATAATATTCCCATAGATACTGACCAAGTATATCAAGATGATGCCAGTGTTCAGGACCACATTGCCTATGTGACTCTGGCTTCCCCTGCCATTCTCCCCAGTACATTCTCACCACAGAAACATCAACCATATGCTGGCCTTAAACCACTTGAAGCAATCATTATCAAGTACATGTGTCACTACAGTCAACCTGTTTTGATTGCAGAAATGGCACAGGCAATTCAAGGATTGTGTGGATGCACAGAGCTTCAGTTCATGTAGGTCACTTCAACTACATTCCATCAAAAGATGTTGAAAGCCCAGCATTATCTTCAGCATGGCTGTTCAGGCATTATTGTCAGAGGCCTACATTACCAGCCCACTTGATGATGGGTATGTAATCATTACACCGAGACACTGAGACCTACCTGTTTGGATCTGCTTCTGTAATCTTGATATCGCATACATTATCGGACATATCATTCTCATTCTGACAATGAACAAACGCCGAGTCCACTTTCGTGGACGAATATTGCTGTCGACAAAGAGACAATGGTGTTTAATATACACGATGAATGCTAGATAGTGACAAAATTATAAGCAAACGAGAATTAACGGTGTTTGTACTTGGCTTCATTCTCAAGTCGGATGTTGGGATCTAGGGTATTATGAAGTCCCATAAGAGTCTTGCTCACTGCCTCAGAAGCACCGATCATGGGCTTCAACACGGCAATTGGAACTGCGCGTACGACGGCTTTGACCGCTCCCTGGGAGTGAAAGTAGTTAGTTCGATGCCAGGAAAGATCTTTGGCCCATTCCCCCCGACCAACCTCGTTTCCAGATCTCTCGTATACTTCCATGGGTACCGCTAATATAGTTTGAGCAGCAGAGTGTAAATTCCTCCGCAAACTGTGGTAGGCCGACTGTACTCCTTCTTTCAGGCCGGTGGGCTGAGCAGCATAGCGGCTAATCAGGTCTTCATCCGAGCCTTCCGCATACTCGTCTTCATACGGAATTTGAAGGGCCTCAGCAGTGACGGGGTCTTTGAACTGACCACCCAACACATTCTCAGCTTGCTCCAGGATCACCTGCGTACCAGTGGCTAGGCGAGCACCAAGTTTGATAGCCTCCATGGCAGTGGACTGGATGAATGCCTTAGTGCCTTTCTGGACCCCGCGGACTATGCGTCCATCCTTCTTGTATTGTGCAATGGGGAGTAAAACAAGGTCTGCGACCCCCGAACCGACATTGACTACAGACCGAATCGGAGCTACGCCAGAGATGACGTCAACGAGCTGCGTAGCCTTCACATCTGGAGTCCAGAGGTCATTCAGAGTGTCGAAGAAACGCGGCCACCCGGTGATCTAGTGGCGTGTTAGCTAGTTAACATTCATGCTTAGAGCGAACGCACACCGTGCAGGGTCAGGTGCCGTAACGTCATCTCCGCTCCATCAAAGTGGAAGAAGTTCATTAGCTCTATCGTTCTGCCGTCCCGTAGGGCTCTGTAGTCAACACGTCGAGGTTTGTAGTCTAGTTTGATATCCACAGGAAAAACTTCGGCATGTTCTGCGTCCAAACCTGATGATCGGGCACGACACCAATGTAGGGAAACAGCTTACGGAAGTATATATCCTCTGTCTTTTCCCCGTTCTCTGATGCTGAAGGACTATCTGGATCTTGGAAGGCGAAGAATTTCTTAAGGAAATCGAGGGCGTCCTGATCAACATACAGCCGCAAAGGTAAGATTTTTGCCTAGGGACGGAATTGCTCATTTCAGTGGTACGTTCTTGGTGATGATTCAGGGCTTACGCGGAGTCGTGCTTCTTCTGCGGGATGCGACAGGGAGGGACGCACACTCAGTAACTCTACTCGTGCCATATTGGATTCGGTCTCTCTGACATTCCCTCGTGAGTCCGATCGCATGTCTGTAAGGAACTTCTTCCACGTGGATGTCTTGATGTGGTCGAGAATTTCAACATCTCTGACTAAGATCAGCGTGCGTGATACCAAGGTATCGCCAGGCCGGTAATTGTCGATCTCTACGTTCAAACCTTCCAATCGAATCTCAATCGAAGGACCCTTGGATCGGGTAAGGCGCTTTGCATGCACGCGCGTTGACACGATCCGCGGTCGACCTGGAGAGGCGGGATGTAAAGACTGCCAAGAGCTCTCGGTCTCGGTAGAATCGTCAAGTTCGTCGTCGATTGCGGCAATAAGGGTGTCTGGATCCATGCTTTCTAAATCCCGTGCGAGTCCAATATGGAGCGAATTGAAGAGTGTCGTGCTGGTTGCCTCGTCTATAGGTTCTTGTGCTTGCCCAGTAGCAACTAGTTGACGTATACGTGCAAGCCTCTTGCGCATCTCCTTGACTTCTTTCTCGATGACTTTGCGTGTCCGAGGCCAGTCGAATCCATCATGTAGGAAGAGAACCACATCTGAATCATAGATCCTTATCTGCAGGGTAGTATCGCTGCGCCAGCACGTGAGCTGGAGCGCGCGCATTGTCGTTGGTCTCATACCTGCTTTGTTCCCGGATTATATCAGGGGAAATTGTGTTGAAATAGTGTTCAACGAAAGAAAGAGGTTTCAAGATGCGGACTGTTTCACCCCCCACATTCGATATGATGCCAAGTTGGCCTATCAGAGCGTTATGAGCGGTCTGTTCTTCCGAGTCAAAGTACTCAAGGTCATCATCCCTGAGTTCTCGGAGGCCCGCGGCAGTTCCAAAGGATGCGTCTAAGTAGTCCTGATTAACGGGCAAGTCGTCAGATATCATGTCCGCTGTACTTCCAACTTCGGGGATGAGCCTGAAAGCATGTTCATCCAGAGAGGCTAAACGTTGGAATTTAGCAACACAGTGACGACTTGAACAAAGCACCGATACCAGTCATGTCATGTTCACGGTCGCCAGTGATAGTGCCCGGCATTCTTGGAGTTACGCGACAATGGCTTCATTCAGGAATTTCAGTTCAATGCTTCATGCCAAGTACTTTTGGGCATAGCGTACCGAATGTCTTCTTCATCCCTTGGAGTATGCATTACGTTGGTTATCAACCCCGTGAGCGCGCCAATAGTATCTGCACAGAGGTGGATCTGGAGGCCGATTCGTGTGATGACAACCTATGGGTGTGTGATTAAGGCTTGTTTCCGTGGTTCAAAACTACTACGAACGCTGATGCTTGGTGGTGAGATCCTATTGTCTGCTCGAAAGGTGAGCTGAGAATGAGAAATCTCCGCAATCAATGCATAACCAGAATCCTGATCCTGCAGTGAGCAGACATGTCATCGGCGGAGTGCCTGCAACTGACCTTCCAAAAGTCAACACCACGGCCGAGAGAAGTTTGGTTTGTCTCAACTGATCCGGATGCATCCAGGATCGAATCAACCAAAAATATGTATGATGACGAAACGCTCAATACGAATGCAGATTCAGATGACTCCCCCACCAACTCTGTTGAGAATTCAGCTTCGCCAAGGTACAACACAGCAGCTCCAGGATGCCCCAGGACGCGTACGTGGACCGGCACGTCGACGACACCTACTGTAACTCGAGTGCATTCAGATGGTACGACGGACTCGAATACCTAAAGAATTGTATCAAATAGTGTATATAAATAGGCCTAAAATACGCACTCCTGGTGGTGTCTTGGCAAATACAGCTAGATCACTCCCGAAGCTACCATCAAGTGGTGGATGCATTGTGAAACCACACAGAGTAAGCTTAATGCGTGATTCTTTGGCGGTTGCTTCAGGGACTGCGAAGGACGTTATCCTGAACTTCACAGAGGGTCTGGGTGTTGACGACTGTGGCCCACATGCATTTCAGTGAGCATGCAGAACTAAACGTCACTACTCACGAGGCCTCGAACTGGGTTCTTAATCAGAATTACATAATCCCCTTCCCTTGACGTGTCTGCGATGAGAAGGTCCATGATCCCAGCAGTGACCACACTCTCTTCCTGGTCCCGTAATGTCAGATGAATAAAAACACTATGTCACCTTGCACACCTTGCCTTCCGGTTTCAACTCGACCAGCACGTCCACATCAAAAGCGCATACGTCGAACGGTCGTGCGTGGCGAGATTCACCGCTTCGAGGGACAATAAACCTAAGCAAAACTAATGGGAATGTGAGTCTTGTTTCTCCTACCCTTTCAGGGAAGGAACTTGCCCTCTGTCACGCTGACCTTGACGACGGTTTCACCGGTGCTATTGTGATTGGGCTTTTCTGCAACGATCTCATCGGTACTGTGAGTAACACTCCGCCGTGGCTGAGTGAAGTACCGGCTTCCAATTAAGCTTGGGTTATGACTCGAGGGAGTTTCTGTTGCACTGCCTGAAGCCGCAAAGCTTCTCTCAATCAGCTGGGCCATATCATCTGCCCAGTACTGAAGGCCATCCAGTACTGCCTTCTCTATAACAAGATTTACCAAAGGGATGTCAACAACTATTGACAACCTGCTCGAAGGGTTGCTCGCCAGTCCCTTCGCAGTGTTAGGTCTCCCCAGAACGACAGAAAGGGGAAGTGTACTTGATTCGGTGTCCGTGGCCAAAAGCGTGCTAGTGTCGGGTCCAACCTCCCTAGTTGGTAGGCACCCAAGCGTCAAAATGGTGTGGGCCACGTCATCGCCAACTAAGGAGTAAGCGGAAAGTATCTCTTGTAGGTGTATTCTCAGGATTACACTCGGAACGCTGTCACTGGAGCGTGGCGGTGACATCCCTTCTGAGAACCTAAGAGAGGATTTAGTGGAAGGAGGGTCGTTAGAAATTGTCAAGCCGCGGAAGTCAAATAGCACACAGCCGGACCGTGGTAGGTGGGGAGGGGGAGGGGGACAGCGCACTTCAACTCGAACCATTGGGCATGTCAGGCGAAGATCAAAGCCTGCTTCGCTTGGTACTAACTTCTAAAGTGCCTTGAGTGAAGCGAGCAAAAGATAAACCAGGTACCAACCTTCTGTTTATGTAAGGCTGGTCGCCCTTGAAGAGATTTCCGCTTTGAAGTCTCTGTACGCAGATAATTTATTCCCAAGTCGAGGTCTTTCAAAGCGAGCGCCTCTATATCGTCTTCGCTTGATTCTCCGAGGCCTTGTTGAGGGACATTCCCGCTTCTAACTGTACCTGATGCTCTCCGGGGTGTGAAGATCGCGGCTGACGCAATGTTCTCAACGAAATGCACAAGCGGGCTCTCTAAAATCATTCCAACATCGAAGAACAAGTGGAACGGCGCGATCTTGACATCCATAGTCCGTGAATCGTCCTGGGTGGGGAAGGGCGATGCCAACCGACCGGAAGCTTCGATGGCAGGAGGTAATAAGTTATCCTCCACTTCGGAGAAGGGACTAGGGATGAAGGGGCTCGGGGAGCTGGGTAGGTCACTGGGTCTTTGAGATGGTGTGTGTGACTTCTCTACTTTCCCTGGTGTCGCTCGATTTTTCGAACGCCATGTTGACAACTTTGCCGAACCGCCCTTGAACTTGGCTTGTGTCCAGTCAGTCACCTCGAACCCAGGTAGTTTGATGTCCCTTGGTCTTTCCGGGGCGAGCGAAGGGCGATGGTGAGAGGTAGTGTGTAACATGGGCAAGTAATGATCGGTTATCACTATTGGGACCGCAACCTGTAAATCATCTGCGGAAGAAAGAGCGCGAAAGGCGAACAGAGACACGTCTGAAATGACCATTTTTGCGGATGTCGACCGGTCCACAGGCACAGATGACAAAATCCGTGGTGCATGAGAGATTGATATACCCGGCGATGGTGCAGAGTGCCAAAAGGAAATGGAGAGACCGTCGAGGAATAATCGTAGGTAGGCACAAGGCAATCT
>JBBPTJ010000035.1:15845-26741 GCA_038094035.1 Pulveroboletus aff. ridleyi
CAATGTCAACGGCTTTGGAAGCCGAAATCGACGTCGAAGTAATGTCGAGTTTGGCAGGCCGTGGACGCACTGCGGAAACGGCGCTCTCATACATGCTATTCGAAGGAGACGATGGACGCGGAGAAGCAGGAGGAAGTATGGCAATTGACTGTGACATTCTAAATTGAGTGTCTTCGTCCAAAGAAGAAGATGACGAGCTGCGTGATAATTGATCTGCTGATGGATTGTAGCGTAGTGGCGGAGATTTTCGGGAAAGGTGGGATAGCGTGCTTGAAACGGCTGGAGAGGAAGCGACGACGCGTAAATCACGCGAAGTCACCTTCAGCCCTGAGATCGATACCGTGCGCATTTGTCCAAAACAGTCATTTCCTTCCGGTGCCGACTGAACTCCTATATTGTTTTCCGAAAGGGGACTTGGATCGGTACGGTACGCTAGCTCTGAAATGGAGAGCGTAAAGCTTGCCCGTCCAGGACAGACGATAGTGACCTTGGTGTCCGCTGCTGAAAACTCGAACTTGGAAAGGAGTCGCTCGATGAGAGTGGCGAAAACTGACACCCCCGCAGGATCGTCGTCTCCATGCTTTTCCTTGGGTACTTCTTCTGCACGTATATTATGCCTGAGTGGGTTGAAACCTCCAGGTACGTTCTCACTCTCGTCTATAGGAGGTGACGATCCAGTAGAGGGCCTAAGTGTTTGTCGTAGAGTCGCTTCCTCTCGGAGTGTAAGCTCGTCATGAATGAAAGTCTCGGCAACAGATACGACTGAATCGACGAGGTTGGAACTGTTGTGAGGCAAACGGTGAGGTATGAATTGTTCCAGCGCTACTTGAAACGTGAGATTGAGGGATTGAACATGAAAACCGACACTCGAGGAGAGTGGATTTGGGAAAGGAATACGAGCGGTGACGCCAGATATGAAACCGTCATACAAGGACACTGGAAGTCCTACAAGTAACTGGTTGATCGCCTTAAGAGGCAGTGTCAGGTGTACACTGACAAAGCAGGAGCAGGAGGCTCACCTGTCCATCAAGCTCCAAGTCCTTCACTTGAACGGTCCCAGACCCAAGCTGAGAATCGATCTGGTGGAGATCAAGTTGACCTGGCTTTAGGAAGTGACCCAAAGTTCTCTTCAAGAGAAACGAAAAGAAGCGTCGTTGAATGCTGGACGGGACTGCGAAATCAAACGTAGGTAGACCCGAAAACCATGAGGAGTACCACGAAGACATGGCGATTGCAGATTTCAGAGAAGGGAGGAGAACATGTCCTGGATAGCCTAGAATCGTAATAGTAGATGGGCGTTGTAGTGCACTGGGCTGGCGCTGCGGAGATGGCCCAGTCGAGCAGGGGCTTGCCAGGCCTTGGAGGTTAGAATACGTACACTCACACGTCGTGGCAATACAAATCTGGATGATAGCCCCTGATGATGTCTTCTCCCATGCACGAGTACGACAATAAAAGTACATGCTAGTCGACATCCATACCCATGAACTGACCATCTCCCCTGATGAGTGCACTCCGACTCTTGCTTGGTACTTTGATTTTCTCCAGCTCTCTCTCTCTGGATGGAGATGCCACTGCCATCGGTTCCACAAGCTTGACGGACGCTGACTTGGCTGCCATCTTTTTGGCCCGGTGTGCAAGCTGCTTTTCCCGAGCAGTTGCCATTCTGTCGGACGTGACTGTGAGCGGTCGGCTAGCTGAGCGAGCGGCGACCTACCTTTGCTTCCAAAATGCGTGCTCCCGGCGCTTTTTGACCTCTCCAATCCGTTTCATCGCCTTGATCGTAGTCTGCACCAGCTCGCGATCGTAACGAACCGGAACATTTCTGCGCTTCTCGAAATCGATCGTAGCATCCTGAGAGCATCCGACCTACCGTCACAACAGGGATAGGGACATATCATACTGTATCGTACTCACAATGGTCATCTCCTTGCCAGCTGCTTTCCGGAAAGCCTTTGTCCACCGTACCTTGCGTGGATTGCGCTTCATCCTGTCCGCCCCAACCATTAATAGAGAGAGAAAAGGAATGTGATGAAAACTGGCTTGAAGTTCTTGTGACATCTACAGCCAGATGAGGAAGATGGTGGCCTCCAAGAGCGATATACTCACTTGGAAGTGCAAAAACGAAAGACTTTGGCGTCGTTGCGAACGAACGCAGTTCCTGGTGCAGATGAAGTAGTTTTTTTAGGGCAAAAAAGACATTTCTTTTACCATGACCGGGGTAGACACTCGTCGAGCAAAAATAACACTTTTCGATACGCATGCCTGGATGGTCGAGGAGAGGTAGTCGTGGGAATAAGTTGTGACCGGCCCGACTACGTACAAATCGTTCCAGTTCTCGCATTCTAGATTATCATCCCATCGACAGGGCTAAACCTGCCTTCATCATTCAGGCCACTCCAGAATCAATCCCACCTCACATCCGAGCACTCGGTGGACCCCTGGTATCGTTCGACGCGATGTGCGTGCACAGATCGTCCATGACTTCGCCCGCTCGAACGCCCACCACGCTCAGTAGCGTATCACTAAGGCCATGCGTTTCCTCCGCCAATCCTTGTACATAAATGCGCGCCTGTAGTCTCTCCTGCTCGGGGCGTGTCGTGGGAAGAAGGCGATACGCCCGTGAGATACAGAGTTTCTTGATGGGCCCACCTCTTTCATGTGCCCAATCCGATGCCCAATCCGAAGAACTCGGTAATCCCTCGTTGCTCATTCCTGTGTTGGAAGTGCTGCTTTGATCCTTGGTGTCGCCAACCTCGAAAGCCAAAGGTGCATCGCCATCAATCACGTCCTCTCGTAAATTGGCCTCCACCTCCAGACGAGTATATTCTTGGGCATTTTCATCGAGTCCGAAGTGTTTTCCTAGACTCGAATTCGTCAAGAGACGGAGCCATGATCGCCTCTCATACCCAGTGGCACAAATGATTGCATCGTACGGACACTCGCAGACGTCGTGCGTCATGGTGTGTTGCAAAATAAGGGTAAGTGGTTCCGAGCCAGTTCGTGACACTTCCGCGGACAAAATCTCAGAATGGTTCAGAATGGTGAACTTGGGCTTTATCGAAGGGGTAATGCGTTTGGTGCGCCTGGATATCCCTTCGTCGAGCTTCTGATCATACATAATTTCGTATAACTGCTTTGGCGCGTGAGGTCATTGGGTTTTCAGGGAGAATATATAATCTGACCAATTCCAGGGTATGAGGATTAATGACTCCATAATTCGCACTTGCATATTCGAGACGGAGTTTCTGTCTGGTAGAATGGGATGGGAGCCGAAAAATATCATTGGTTGCTGAAAATACGGCATAGGTTACATTCGGAGAAAGTGTTCCGTTGCGTCGATCACTTACCCTCTGGATTGAATATTTCATTGACGAATGGTGAAGCGTCGCTCGGTTTCAGGGATCCTTTCCGGATAATGAGATCAAGGGTATGTGCCTTATCTCCAACGACTGGTATAGCAGCCAATCGGGAGTGGAGGTCTATCACGATTTCCGCAGCGGATTGACCAGACCCGATGATAGCGATACGTAGCGGGCGTCTTTCGGGACTCCGTGATTGTAGTGAACTCAATAGGGGGATAACCGATGTTAGATAAGTCGAGCTGTGGATCATAAGCTCTTTAATCCAAGTAGTCGCGAGTGGTCTCGGTATACGGGGTGAACCACCCGGGGATATGATAAGATTTTCTGAGTCGAATTGTCAGTGCTGGCTGGTGAGCGGATCCAGGGCCATACTTGCTAGACGCACAACATGTTGACCAGTTGACAGGACTCGAGAATGTACTTGAATAGTGGACGCGTCCATTTGTCCTAGCGCAACCACTTCTTCACCGAAAGCAACCTTGACACCTCTATCTTGCACATATTGAGCTGCCCAAGACAGATAATCAGAGTACTCTTTCCGGGTGGGAATGGTTCGGCCACGATTAATAAAATCTAACAGGCGGTTTTGTGAATGCAAGTAGGAAATGAAAGTGAGTGGACTCTGGGGGCAGCGCAAGGTAGCCAGGTCCTTAAGAAAGCTGGACCATGGTTATCAGATAATGGTAACGACTCGGAGGATCGGAGATATCACTTGCCTGATCTGCATCTGAGCCCCAGGTAGGAGCATTGCCGGGTGCCATCTAAATTCATCATTTCTTTCAATGAAGCACAGTTTGTCGATGGAAATGGGTGACTGGCATATCATCAGGAGGGATGCAGTGCAACAAGTAAACGGACGATTCTTACACTGAATCGGTTCTCGAGAAATGCACCAGCAATCGCAAGGTTGGAGGGCCCGAACCCGAGGCCTATAATATCGCATACTTGAGCCGAAGGTTTAAATGACATAGTTCGTTGGATGCCGCTGGCAGTGACGGTGGAACTCTAGGGAAGATATCCTCTTCTGACAGCCGTAAGATGGCCAGTTGGTGACGGAAGAACCCAGCGATAATTCGGACTATATAAATGCCAACTGAGCTACCGAAAGTTGAACGTCGAACTTGGAGATAGAACCATTTGGCCGCCATTGCCCTAAGCTGCTGGAAAAAATGACATGTACAGAGCGAGCGAGTCCTCCCCATTAGCGTGCCTTTTGTTATCGTCAGGAAGATGAACACCTAGGTCCCCCGGTATTGGGTCAGTGAGATGTTGGTTGTGTAGCGGATAACATGTCCATGAGGCTGGGAACGCAGGCAAGCGACTTCTTGCGACATCAATCTCTCAGCAACGCCCAAGACTGCCCTACATTTTCCCTCGGGCCCTGCACTGTGGGTCAGGCAGCCGTTAATCCTCTCGTGTGTCGTCGTGGAAGGTTTCGTTCAGTTCCTCAAGTACCCGGCCTTTCCGTCTAGCGCAATGGCCAGCAATTGAACTCCGCGTTCGCTTATCAGATAACACGTATCACCATCATGTCTTCCGCAGGCCTGCCAGCCAGTGACTACATGGCGGTTCGGTTGCCTGATTTCTCCAATAACCGCCGCAAACATCACAATGCCCACTCAATCTTCCACCAAATAGCATTAGACGAGCACCTCTGTGCTCATGTGGACATCGCAAACCTCGATGCCCTCGTTCTGGTAGCCTACGCAAAGATGCTCGGGATGTATTGTGGGGCAACCGACATCCTTCTTTCTTTGGAGGACCTGGATGGCACACCTTCACTATTTCGCTTGCGGTGGGATGAAGCTACGACGTGGCTGACCGCTCTCGAGATAGCCAGTGTCGCTCTCAAACAGACCAGACAGCAGTCGGCTCCTCCCTCAGCCCCCCAACCACCCGAGCTGGTGACAGATGAATCCCCATTTGTCGCGGTCTTCCGGAATTCCTCTCGGGCCGCAGGGGACTCATCACCTGCAATCTCGGCGCTACTCTCACGGGTACCCTTGCTTATCCACACAGGAGATGGGTTCTTGCACTTCTATTCGTCATCCAATTGGACCTGTCCCTCCGTGGCTTCTATGATTCTCCGTCAAATACTCGCAGTCGTTGCGCAGGTGTTTGCCGATCCAACACAGAAGATAGCTACGCCTCTCCGTCTGGACAAGGATCTCACCTCTGTCGTCGAAGCTCTGCCAGAGCACGAACGAGCCACTTACTATTCACATATACCTCCAGCTCGCTTGGCAACCGACTATATCCTTCCGCACACAATTTCTAATCCGGAAGCGACAGCTGTTCAGTGGTACCCTGATCTGTCCTCTGGCACGGCGGAGCTTCAAACTCCGGAATGCTTATCCTACGACGATCTCACTCGTGCTTCTAACCGTTTCGCACGCTTCCTCCTCGGTAGGGGGCTTTCTGCAGAGGATCGGGTTGCGGTGTGCATGGATCGTGACCTCATGTTCCATCCGGTCCTCTTTGGGATCCTACGCGCCGGTGGATGCTATGTTCCGGTTAGTGTAGCTTTCCCTTTTGTACCTCCTTTTTCACCATTGCGCCGCACAGATTGATCCGGAACTGCCGACAGAAAGAAAGCTTTTCATAGCGAAGAATTCCTCGGCGAAATTTGTTGTCATGTCGTCTCGACACAGTGCAGGTGGTATTTTCGGCCACATATCGATCGACATCTGTGATGCGTCTGTCCGGGAGACCATCTCCAGTATGAGCGACGCTAAAGTTGAGCTGGCACTTCCAGAAAACATAGCATACATGTTATACACTTCTGGTTTGCATTTTTTTTAGTGATTATGTTTAAAAGGATTTGAATTAAGTTTGTAGGCACCACTGGCAATCCCAAGGGTTGTTTGATGACTCACAACAGTCTCTCCGAGGCCATCCTAGCTTTGAGTTCCTTCTCTGCCAGTGTCAAAATGCCAGACATTCGCAGGGGAAAGTATCTGGCCATAGCATGTGCGTCCTTCTTCGACTCACAATGTTACCGTCTTTGTATTAAATGGTATCCCCTACGTGCTAGCCGTGGCCTTCGATGTTCATCTTGCAGAAATTTTTATTCCGCTGGCTCTCGGGATGACGTTGGTTTCTGCGAATCGCAGAGAACTTTTGGAAAATTTGCCCCGGTACATCAACCTCCTTGAAATCACGCATATCGGTCTCGTGCCTAGCTTGATAGATGCTACTATGTGCGCCATCGAAGATGGTCGGAACGGAGAGGAGATGAAACTCAGATATATTGGTAGTGGCGGTGAGAAAATGAGTGATTCCGTAAGTGGCGTTTTGCTATTCCATTGTAGCGAACTTTTTTCTAGTGACCGTTCCCCCACAGATTCTTGATAGGTGGGCGGACCATGCACTTGTCAAGCTCGCTAATTTTTATGGGTATGCAATTTATTGTCTCCCGGTCCGCAGTTTGACTGACTGGGTCATAGCCCCAGTGAAGTAACCATAGGTTGCTGTGCGCGATTCATGGATGGAAAAACTCCTAGAGAAAATGTTGGCCGAGCCTTTGCCAATGTCTCTTCATACGTGGTTGATGACAAACTTAATATCCTACCTCAAGGAGTTGTCGGCGAACTTGTGATTGTAGGACCACTCGTTGGACGAGGGTATCATGATCTACCAGATCTCACTGCCAAGTCCTTCATAGAATGGCCGCACCCAGGATCATGGTCTTATCGCACTGGTGACCTAGCTCGCATGCTGCCAGACGGGACCCTCCATATTGTAGGCCGAATCGACACACAGATAAAACTACATGGGGTACGAATTGAGACAGAGGGCATCTCTGCTGTCTTCAGAAGCACTGCTCTTAGTGAGCTTGGGTTAGAATTGAACTCTTCGACGGTACTCACTACACATCCTTCCATTGGAAACGGGGCCACGCCACAATTAGTGTCCTTTGTCGCTTGGGATGTCCAGGTCCCTATCACGCTCCGGCGGACCACCAAACCCCATGTTGTCCCATTTGAAAACAACGTCTTACAAGCGCTTCGAATGGCTTCCGAAAAGAAGCTTGCCAGTTACATGCGACCCGCACACATAATTCGTATCAGTTGGCTTCCTCTCAATTCCAACGGGAAAACAGACGACAAGATTATGTCCGCGATTTTCAGGGGAATTGATCTTCAGCAGCTTGTTGGGACCGTCTATGATATACCTGCGGAAAACCGTTCAATACTCACTGATATTCAGGAAAAACTTGCATCCTTAGTCGAAACCCACGCCAATATTTCACCTGTCGACTCGCGAATAAGCCTCTTCGCGTATGGCATGGATTCATTATCACTAGTGAACCTGGTATCGGACATCAGGCGAACATTCCACGTGCATATTGCTGTCGCAGATATCATGACAGCGGCATCTGTCAGATCCATCAGTGAATTAATTCAAACAAATCTGCTCCCGGAACCGGTCGAATCGAATCGGGTTATAAGACTGTTCTCCGAACGGTGGCTTCACGTGGTGAAGCAAAGTATCCCTTGCATTCAAGTTGGACACGTCCTTCCACCGTTTCCCATACAAGAGGGCGTTCTTTACCATTCTGATAGTCATCCAACTTCATGCGTACAGCATGTTATTATGCGCGTTATGGATCAAACCCCGTTTCCATTAGTCCGCGATGCGTGGGAGGCGGCGATGAAGAAACTCGACATCCTCAGGTAGGTCAATGTGTTTGCTAACTTTCGGCTGCTAAAGATGATGCGCACAAACTAGGACCGTGTTTTTCTTCGGGCAACAACTCGTTCAAGTTGTACTGGCGCCTACTAGCTGCGAATTGCCTTGGGTAGAAAAACAAACGTCCTTTACACATGCGGACTCTTTTTACGCATTCTTTTATGCGGAAGTGGCGCCATCCTTGGCAAAGCAAATCAACGGTTCAACATCATCAACGCCTCCATTTCGTTTGGTTGTCTTTTCTACACCAGACAACCGGCAAGGTCATTGGCTGACATTATCAATTCACCATGCACTCTTCGATGGGGTATCGTTACCACTGATTCTGAAGTTCGTTGAAGATGAGTTGTTGACAAGACCACACCCCGCTACCTGTGCCTCGGGGTCGCTCCTGGGATGCATGCATAGCACAAAGGTTGACGCAGCGTATCAGTTTTGGGCCGCAACGTTTTCTAATTTTGTTTGCTCGGGACACCGTTTAGCAAGATTGGGCTCATCAAGCCAGGTTCGAAGGAGGGCCGTACCTCTCACCACATCCCTGGCCGTTTTAGGGAAATTACTGGTTCCTCATCAAGTGACTATGCACTCTGCGCTGACATGCGCGTTTGCGCTATCTCTGGCCAGGTACATTCATCAAACTGACGATGTCGCCTTTGTGGTTTGTTTCTGTATTGTGGCTGCTACAACTTACTGATGCAGAAATTACAGGTGATTCGTGCAGGACGACTGCTTCCTGTCGAGGGTGTTGAACATGCAACATACCCAACCATGAATGTGTTACCAATCAGAGTTCGCTTCGGCACAGAAGGTTATTTACAACGTGTTCAGGAAGATATCTCGGCCGCAGTGGCGTTTGAGCACTTCCCACTATCGCACGTGCAAAAGTGGCTTCCTCCAGGAACTACCCCATTCGACACCTTGTTCGCGGTTACCATTAAGGATGACACTCAGTATGATGTATGGGACATCCTGCAAAGTGAATTACCTGAGCCTGATGTAAGTCACGATTTCTCGGAAGCTTTGATCGACCCTTGACGACCTTAGTAGTTCCCACTTTCAATCGAGATCGTGCTTGACAAGAGGCGCGATACCCTTGTTATCCAGGGTGCCTACTACGATTGCGAACCTCTAGCAATTGGCGTTGATAACATTTTCAATCAGTTTGAGACTATCCTTCTTGATATCCTCAACAGAGAGACCTGTCACATACCACCACCTACTCCGATTGGTCAATACGTGGACCCGGTTTCGTCCGCGATGCAGGCCCGTGACGATGTGGAAGACGATCTTGGCGTTAACATGGACACAGAGGGTCTCACACCGTTAAGAGATATTGTATCGAAATTTTTTGGGGTTCCATCGGAACGATTGCATCCGCACACATCACTCATTTCTTTAGGACTGGACTCCATTCGATCCGTCGGTCTATCTAAAATTCTCCGTCAACATGGCTATTTAACCAATGCCGTGGACATCATGGAGAGCCCGATCCTATGGAAACTTGGTATTCTATGTGCACGATCACTCAGCGGTACTGTGCAGGCGGAGATCAATCAAGGTGTCCCTTTGCTGCAAGAGCAGTGCAAGAGAATCAAGGCCAGCCTCGACCCATCAATATGTAACCTATCTGTCGATGATGAAGTAGAGATATTTCCCACGACTATGCTCCAGAGTGGCATGCTATCTCAGGTACTTGTTTTCTTTCTCCATTCTCTAAGAACTGCGCCACGCTCACAGAACTTTCAAAGACAGTCACCTCTGCTGGGAATCTGTACTTCCACTCGTTCGTCCTTACCCTCGATCCAGACATTAATCTAGTGCTCCTCGAAAACGCGTGGAATCATGTGATCCATGATCTCGACATCCTTCGAACTACATTTCATTATGTTCCAGAGCTTGCGTCCTGGGTACAAGCTCGGCATTCCATCGTAGTGCCCGATTGGCAGGAACATGAACCGATTCCATCAGTGCTCTTTCAGCGGACCGTCGATGAACTCTTCTCACACCTCAAACCAACCGACGAGTCTGCTTTCCGCAGGCCCCCAATGCATTTACGGATTTTACGCTCCGACCCTGGTGGTCTTTATCTCCTGCTCTTCATGCATCATGCATTGTACGACGGCCTTTCCATTCCCAGTTTGCTATCACATGTTGAGCGTACATATCAAAATCAAGAAGTTGCGCGCCCGCCACAGTTCTTTGACCTTATTCCACGCTTATTATTCCAGCAAGACCACGTAGCCGCGTACTGGATTGAGAGACTCAAAGACTACCACCCGGTCAGCCTAGTGCGCAACACTTCTTTGAAGGGCATTGTTGCGTCCAGACTAGTCTTTGTCCAGCGGAGTTTACTAGTGCAATTAGTCCAGGAAAACGCCGTCACTTTACAGTGTCTTGCGCAGGCCGTATGGGCAAAGTACTTGGCCTCGTTGACCTCATCAAATGATGTTGTCTTTGGCCATGTTGTTTCAGGTCGATCGTTTGACAATTCTGAAAACGTAGTTGGACCAATGCTTGTGAGTCAGAGAAAGGTATGACTGGTGGATGAAACTTACTGTTGCCTCCAATTTAGAATACAATACCCTGTCGCATCCAGTTTTCCCAGAATATGACTAATCGAGAACTGCTTCGGTCCATTCATCGCGCCAATGTCAGTGCGTTGCCCTGGCACCACGTTTCGCTCCGAGTCCTGCAAAATGAATTACAGCTGCATAATCTATTGAGCAGTTTATTCATCTTTCAGCCGTGGATCCCCCCTGTCCATAGTCCCTTATGGACACTACGTGAAGGGGAAGAGTTCGATATCCAGATCCAGGTGAATGGATCCCATTGTTTACCC
>JBBPTJ010000036.1:0-34393 GCA_038094035.1 Pulveroboletus aff. ridleyi
GAGGAAAGGAGGGAAGGGAAATGAGAACGGAGTAAGTACTTAGAAAGAAAGGGGTCTGGACTTGTCGGGGTACTTCTAATGGAAGTCTGCAACTAAGTCCAAGGTGTGACCTAACTCTGTGGCTAGTAGCCAGGAGGTTTTGTCATCAGTACCCTCATACCTGAGCCAATGCACCAAGTACAGGAGTTGGCAGTGGCACCTTCTCCTGTCAACCTTAGAGTCTAGGATCTCTGTGATCTTGTACTCAGGCTCTCTGTCAACCTCAATCAGAGGTGGTGGAGGCTGGACACGGTTCAGAATGGAGTTTGGAGTACAGGGTTCTAACTGTGAAATGTGGAAAACTGGGTGTATGGAGTTCATAGAGTCAGGTAAACATAAGGTAAAGGAGTGTGAACCTGGCTTAGCAATGATAGTGAAAGGTCCTAAGTATCATTCGGAGAGCTTCTTCAAAGGTCTTGTGAACCGGAGGTATTTCACTTTAAGGTATACTTGATCTCCGATAGCGAAGTTCAGAGCTGGAGATTGTCTTGCATCCGCTGGTCCTTGGTAACGTTTTTGCACTTCCAGCATCTCCGATCGGAGGAACTCGTGGAGTTGATCCAAGTCTGTGACGTAAGACTGGGCTGTGAAGGAGGTGAGAGTGGTATCAGAGTTGATGGAGAGATTTGGGTGGTAGCCCTTGTTGGCGAAAAAGGGAGATATGCCAGTGGTAGCACTAGGTGCATTGTTGTAGGAAAATTCCATGAGCAGAAGGAGTTCTGACCAGTTGTCTTGCTGATAGTTGCAGTAGATCTGGAGGTATTGCTCAAGGGTCTGATTAGCATGCTCTGTCTGACCATCTCCTTCGGGGTGGTATCCCGAAGTGAAGTGTAGGTGCATGTCGAGAGCTTTACCTAGTGACTGGAAGAAGTGCGATACGAACTTGGAGCCCTGGTCAGAGGTGATGTGGGAGGGGACTCCATGTTTTGAAAAGATGTGAAGGAGGAACAGCTTGGCTAACTCAGTGGAGGTGATGGTGTCATGAGTTGGAACGAAGATGACTTGTTTCGATAACCAATCTATGACAACAAGGGTGGTGGTGAAGCCAGAGGAAGGCAGAAGCTTCTCGATGAAATCCATGGATATGGAGTTCTATGGTTTCTCCGGGACTGGGAGCTGCTTCAGGAGACCATATGGGTGATGTCAGGGGACTTTAGCTCAGGAGCATGTCGTACAGGAGGACACATAGTCCTTGATGAATGTCCAAATGCCCGGCCAGGTGTATTCACGACAGATCAGTTCTAGTGTACAATTCTGTCCGAAGTGGCTTGCAGTAGGGTGGTCGTGGAAAGTCCAGAGAAGTCAGAGTCAGAGGTCGGCAGCATCAGGGATGTAGATATGCTTGTCCCTTAGGAGGAAGCCTTCTGGGTTTATGGACCATCTCGGGTCATCTAATGACTCGGAGGAGAGGAGGGGTGATGTGACTGGGTCAGCAGGGAGGGAGAAAAGGATATTGAAGTGGACTTGTTCGGTGTCAAGCAGGATGGAGGCCCAGAGTAATGGAGTCTCTAGGAGCATGGCTCGCAAGGACATCGCAAGTTGCTCTGAGGTGAAGATGGGCTGGAGATTGTCAGGGTTAACACAAGTGAAGTCCCTACCTATCCCCCCCTCTTTGGGGTAGACATCCCAGCATCTAGTCAGCACATCAGGTTTAGTGCCAAGCTTACCAGGGCGATATTGGACTGCCATGTTGAATTGGCAGAGGAACTCCAACCATCGGGCCTGGCAGTGCGTCAGGAGTTTCATGGAGGAGAAGTATTCCAAGTTCTTGTGGTCCGTGACAATGTTGATGGGGTGTGTGGAGCCTTCAAGGAAATGTTGCCAGGAGGTGAATGCCTCAAAGATCACCAGTAACTCCTTGTCGTGTGTGTCGTAGTTCAATTCTGCTCTGGAAAGTGTGCAGGAGTAGAACACAACAGGATGAAGTTCATTGTTGGAGGTGATGGAGAGGACGCCAGTGATGGCATAGTCGGAGGTGTCAGTCTCGACCGTCATTGGAGCATCGGGGTCCCAGTGCGTGAGCACCGGAGCTATAGTGAATGCGTCCTTAAGACGTTGGAAGGACTTACAACAAGTCTTGGAGAAGTCCCACAGAGCACTCTTGCAAGTGAGTCGGGTCAATGGAACCACAATATCAGAGTAGCCATGGATGAAGCGGTGATAAAAGTTGGCGAATCCTAGGAAGGACTGGATGTCCTTAACTTTCTGGGGTTCTGGCCAATCTAAAATTGTCTGTATCTTATCCTTGGCCATGGAGAGACCAGAGGGCAAGAGGATGTATCCGAGGTATTTGACAGTGTTGCTGTGCCATTCGCATTTCTCAGGTTTGCAATAAAGTCTGTTAGCATGGAGGTGCTGGAGGACTTTTTGGACATGCTTCCAATGTGAGGCAGGGTCAACGGAGTAGATGAGAATGTTGTTGAGATATACCACCACGCTGACATCCAGCATATCAGTGAAGATGCTGTTGATGAAGTGCTGGAAGGCAGCAGGGGCATTAGTAAGTCTGAATGGCATTACTAACCACTTAAAGGAACTGTAGCACATTCGGAACGATGTCTTCCACTCATCTCCATTGGCAACATGGACCAGATGGTATGCATGCTGGAGATCGAGCTTCATATAAATCTTAGCTCCACTCAGAGCCTCAAGGAGGTCCAAGGTGCGTGGGAGAGGGTAGCAGTCCTTCTTCATGATCTTGTTCAGGCCTCAGAAATCGACGCATAGTCAGAGGGAACCGTCCTTCTTTCGGATGAAGAGGATGGGTGCAGCATGAGGAGAGGTGGATTGGCAGATGAAGCCAATCCAGAGATGTTTGTCGAGGAAGTCCTGAAGGGCTCCCTGTTCGGAGGGTGAAATGGAGTAGAGGTGACCAATGGGAGGTTTGGCACCTTCCTCAAGTTCAATCTTCAGGTCGAACAGCCTGTGCGGAGGCAAGGTGTCAGCCTTGCCCTTACTGAAGACGTCCACGAATTCGTGGTACTCTGAAGGAACCTTTGACAGGTCTGGAGGTTCTTCAGGTGGAGCATTGACATACGTAGCACTGTGACTGCGGATGGAATGGAGGGAAAGGGCGAAGGGTGTTGATCCTTCAAGCTTGCAGGCCTGGTGAAAGGCAGCAGCATTGATGAAGGAGACTGGAGGGGACCAAAGTCCGGGTGCTAAGGGAGGATCCAGGGGTTCTGGCAAAGGTTTGCATGGAGGGGTCGGAGGAGCGTCAGGACTCGACTCTGGAGGGATGGAGGATGATGTTGGAGTTGGCAAACCTGTGGGGTCAGTCCAGAAAGAGATGCTGTTTGTGGCCCAATCAATCAATGGATTGCAATGGGTGAGCCAGCAATGTCTGAGAACTATATGACACAAGGGATCCAATGAGGTAACATAAAATGTTTTGGAGGTGGGAGCTCCCAAAGTGAAGGACAATCGGAGATCTATAGCAGAGGAAATGGAGGAAGCAGAGGAGCTGTCGAAAAGACAGCGAGAGCATAGGGATGGAGTATGTAGGTACCTTATTCCTATCTACAAAGGCGGAGTCTATAAAACAATGAGTAGATCCAGAGTCTATGAGTAATGGTACATCAGAGATAGAGAAATCAGGAAGAGAAACTATCAGACGGAGGGAGTTTGGATCTGAAAGAGAGGATGCATTGAGACAGAGTGTCGGAGGAGCACAGTTGTCGGGCTCAATGCGACTCCCAACCTGTGCTGTAGGGGAGTCACATTCTATTTTTTCACCTCTGAAGAAGCAGAGCCAGAGGCTGGAGCAGGAGTTGTCACAGCTGCTTGAGCCTTCACAGCCCTAGAGGTGCTCTTCAGACATTCTTTTGCAGAGTGTCTAGCGAGGCCACAGAAGAGGCACAAGCTGAGCTTCAGACAGCATTGTCATTCCTCAGGAAGGAGTTTGCTGTCCTTGCCCAACTTGGCAGAGATCAAGTCTGTGGGGGTGGACTCGGTCCCACTCCTCTTGTTGGTGGAGGAAGAAGAGGAGCCCTTGGACAACTTGTCCTTAGGCTTACTGGAGGTGGAGGTAGGGGCAGCACTGGACGAGCTGTCCTTGCTGGAGTTGGATGATTTGAAAGCGGATATGGAGTTGCTGGAGTTCGACCCAGAGGCTTTGGTTGCACAGGCAATTTCGTCCTTGCGTTCCCAATACTGATGGTCAATCTGCTGGATGAGAGTGTGGAGTTCGTGGATGTCATCAGGCTTGCCCTGACGAGTGAGCTCATCCTTGATGTGGTCTGGGAGGCCAGAGTAGAAGCTCTGTTGGAGTGCTCCTTGGCCCCAGTCTTGGACTTGGCTAGCGAGTCAGTTCCACTCGACGATATACTTGGAGATGCGCTGGGTGTTGTGCATCTGGAGGCACTCAAGCTGAGCTTCAGTATCTGCAACGGGGTCATGAGGTCCGAAGTTAGACTGCAACTCATATAGGAAGGTATGCCAGCTGTCCATCCATGCAGGTCAGAGGCCCAGCACTTCAAGTCTGAGGAGGTTCAGCTCAAAGTACTTGAGCATGGTCCCCTTGAGGTAGGACTGAGCAAAGGTGACCTTGATCCAATCTTTGCAGTAGGTTCAGGGATTGGCTTGGAAGTGGAGTTCGCACTGGACAATGAACGGACAGAGTTTCTTCGGGTCTGTCCTGTTGAATGGGTCAGGTTCACAGACCTTGGACTTAGAGCCTTTGGTCTTTCGTCGTCGGAGCGCTTGGCGGGTCATCCCCTTGATAGCGTTGGCAAGCTGAGTGAAAGGTTTGTAGGCAAGTGGGACTTGGTTGCATTCTTCATCTTCAGGGTTATCTTTGTCAGGGATGTGCCTGGTGGAGGAACCCTGGTCAGAGTCTGCATCAGAGGAACTAGAGGAGTTGTTTCCACCTGGGTCATTCCTGTTGCCCCCCCTGTGCAAAGGCATCGGGGTGCTGGGTCAGACTTAGATGGATTCCTCATTGTCCCATTCTAGGGAACCAATCAGGGGAATCTCAGGACTGAAGATAAGTGAAAGAGGTGTAAGTGGGGACAGAGGTTGTCTGCTATGCACCTTGGAGATGGAGGGTGCAGTGACCATGGTGTATGCAGAGAAACTTCGAAAGTCTCCAGGGACCTCGCAAGAACTGCCAAAGGCAGTCTGCAAGACCTGCTCATGCTGGGAGGTTCGTCTTGTGCACACAGACATAGGATTTGTCAGAGAGGGTGAACCTTGACAAAAGGGAGTATGAATATACTGTCAAGTCCAGGTCCTCCGGACTCAAGTCTGATCAAAGGTCTGAGGGTTAGTATATGAAGTTCATGAGGGGACGAATGGAGTTCGGAGCAGCAAGGGGGTACCTAGGAGGACATTGGCGCAGGACTTATGTGTCGCGCCCTTGTCTAGGTTCTGTCCTCATATTTCATAGGAGGGGAGTAGGGGGTAGGGGAGAAGGAAGTCGGATGAGAGACAGGAGGTGACTAGTTTGATATTCATACTAAGGTATAAAGACAGAATATAGGGGGTTTATATATGAAAGTCCGATTGGAGTTTGGACGGAAGAATGGAGGAGCATGTGGTAAGGTACATCGGGTAAAAGGAAAGCATGTGGAGACAGAGGACATACGTAGGGGGAGGCATATGGTGTGGCAAAGGGTCTAAGGTAAGAATGAAGGGTTGAGGAAGGACAAGGGGAATACTAAATATGGTAACTACAGAAGTCCGAGAGAAGGGAATGAAGTCTGGATTACGGAGGTACAAAGAAGGAGTGAAGAGTCTGGAGATCGGAGCGGATATGACAATCCATTCCAAAATTACAGGACACCCCTGGAGTTGTGACAAGGGCGTACCACACATGGTGAAGCCAAGTCCTGCTTGAACTCTGGAATTCTGGAGTTACCTCCCAGAGACCCCAGTTCTAATAATTTCACCCTAATGCAAAAGCCTTATCTGACCCTAGTCACATACCTGTTCAAGCTCCAAACTTAAATATGCAATCATCACACCCAGCTCAACTTAATTACAGTTACCCATACCCCTAAACAAATAACTAGTAACATATATATAGTGATAGCACAAACTATCAATTCTAGCCATTTAAAAAACAGTTAATCTACTTTGACAATTGTAACTTCTCAAAAACTTTTCTAGTGATCCACTATATACATACTGCCACATTCATATTCAGAGCTTGAAAAATGGCCACATTATTACCTATGATATTCTATTATAGTGATAGTTTCCTTACTTAGCTTCATTTCTTTGATCTTCATTATGTATTTATAGGTAGTATATATAATTATCCTCCCCTTCTTCTGCATATCTGTCCTCTGTATCTTCTTATCTATCTATTTCACATATTTCCTATTTGCAATCACATCCAAATTGCTACCATATAGTCAATCTTCACATTCTGAATTCTGCTCATACAAGCAATGAATAACCCATTGGACTGAATAATCTTCCCCTTCTTCTGCACATCTGTCTTCTGTATCTTCTCATCTATCCATTTCACACATTTCCCATCTGCAGTTGTACCTAAATTACCACCATACATTAATCAATCTTCTCATTTTGAATCTTGTTCATGCAAGCAATAAATGATCCATTGATCTAATAAATGAATATATGCTATCTGAATAATGTCATCACTCAGAGTTACCACTTATGGGAAATTAGTAAATCAAACAAACAATTTCACCACTTGTCTCTGATCCTTCATGCTGCTTCAACAATTCAACTTGCAACATACAGGGGCAAATGGCACAGCATGAACAAGTGCTCAAGTGCCAATTGATGATGACCTGGATAGAGCACACCAAGCAAATGCTGGTTGTAATGGTAACAACAGAATCACATCTCTTCCCTCCTAGCAAAGTAGCCTCTTGTCTGCAACTCCATTATATGCAAATTTGATGCCAAGACCAGTGCAACATGCACTGAGACCTTATTCACCCAGTGATGAACTCAATGAGTCTATTAGTGCAAATCTTAGTTGGTGCTGTTCCAGGAGCACTTGTTCAAGTCTGGATATATCCAAGCAAGACTGCAAATAACTAAGGCATCAGGTTGGTGAACTTGCTTGCACATTTGAGCTGTCATCAACAAAGGCACTCAAACAATATGCTGAGGTGTGTTTTTCCCATGCAAATGATAAATGCTGCATCTAATGTCTCTTACTCATCAGCTGAAGGGTTTGCTGGACATGATTATGATGATTGCAGCATGGGTTGAAAAGCTGCAGGAACCCAAGGCAGAAACAGAATTTATGAATATGATTAGCTTGCTAACATTAAAGGACTTTGAGGTAAGTTATTGCATACAAGTATGTAATTCATTTGTTGATGTCGTCAAACCTCTTCAGTCAACACTCTGAGCATGTCTCATAGTAGCCTTACTCTCACCCAATATTACTGCATATCTTACTAATACACATGCACACATTATGGTAAGTTCATAAGTACTTTCTAGCAGTAAATATAAGAACTAAATGTCTAACATATTACTAGGCCTTCATGTGAAGTGACTGCTCTCTTTTCAGAGTTCCTGATGCCATTTTCGAGTCAACTGAGCCACAATCTTGACTAAGTAGACTGATATCAAATTTCTGTCATCTATTCAGGGTGACATCAAGACAGTCCTTTGCAAGTCACTCAAAAAGCACAAAAATATCATGGATATGTTTCAGTTTGCCATTGACTTGAAGTCCTCTATCAGCATTGAAGTTGGTTTGGGTCACTAGGCATAATTCTCATTTTTAGTACATCACTGTCAAGTCCGATTGGAGGTCCGAGAGTTAGTATATGAAGTTTGTGAGGGGATGAATGGAGTTCGGAGCGACAAGGGGGTACCTAGGAGGACATTGGTGCAGAACTTATGTGTTATGCCCTTGCCTAGGCTCTGTCCTCATATTTCGTAGAAGGAGAGTAGAGAGTAGGAGAGAAGGGAGTTGGATGAGAGACAGGAGATGACTAGTTCTATATTTGTACTGAGGTACAGAAGCAGGATACAGGAGGTTTATATACTGAAGTCCAGTCCAGAGTTTGGATGGAGGAATGGAGGACCATATGGTAAGGTATGTCAGGTAAAAGGGAAGCATATGGAGATGGGGAACATACATAGTAAGAACATATGGTGTGGTGAAAGGTCTAAGGGATGGGCCTAAGGGTCATAACTAGGGAATGGAGGGTCGAAGGTACAAAGGGAATGCTAAATAAGGAAAGTGGGGAAAGTCTGATGCTAAGAGAACAAAGTCCAATGTGAAAGCGACAAAGTCTGAGTGAAGAGGTCTGGAGTTGGAAGAATGGGGTCCAGAGCAGGGGTTTGGGGGCCAGAGTTGACAGGGGCTAGGACAGATATGACAATGCCCCCCTATTAAGGCCAAGCCCTTGAGGCCGGCTAGAATCGGGTCAGGGTGGATGGTCACATAATGAGTGTGAGTCAGAGTCTAAAGAGGCAATAGGTTGCGTCTCACTTATCTTGGTCCTGTCCTCTAATCACAACTATCCCTGTGTCACCACCCACCATCGACATGCCCACCACTAACTCCCTCAACAATCAGATTGCGGCCCTCATAGCCCAGCTGCAGGAAATTGTAAGGTTGTTATATTGGGTGCTCTGCACCCTGTCCTCACTCCTTACTTACACTGGTGAAGTGTACCAAGTGGTATTCACAGATGAGTAATGTAGGAGTAATATGAGGATTGGCCTGTCACCAGGACAGGCCTCTCCTTTTTATCTACCTACTGCGCATGTGATTACTTCATATCACATGCACTCCATAAGTATGCAATCAGGGGTTATTACCCCATTTAGTATCTACAGGGGCTACTGCCCCTTACACCCTCCCCCTGTAGAGCCAGTAATGGCTTGGACAAAAAGAAGCATGTTCAATATATTCAAAAATGTAGGTTAAACGAGTACGAGGTAAGTATAGATCAGCAAAACGGAGCAAGATAGATCGGGATGGTTGAGATACAGAAGGTCATACAGGAGCACTGAATACGAAACAGAGATGAAACGGGAACAGTAAGAGTAATTGAACAAAACAAGTAAGAGATAAAAAACAAGTGAGAGTTGAATCTCATGTGAGTCCCGATGAGGGAGGCTGATCACATCCGTGATCGGTCCTCCTTGAGTTCGCCATCCTTGAAGTGATCCTGCTGCATGGGGGAACCTCCCCCATCAGCATCACTACAGTGAACATGAGGCATGTTGTATGCTGTGACAGCCTCACTGAATCACTGGAGGAGGGATAAGTCTCTCGGGACGCTGGGATGGGTGACCAAGGGAGGCATGTCCTCTGGGGAAACCTCGACCCAACAAGCCTCTTGCTCATACCACTCCAAGGAGCAGCCGAGAGACTCGTCGGTGACCTTGGCCCTGAGGTCAGTCCTTAAAGGACCATAGAGATCCCAGGTGGTGATGTTTCCATCACCTCCAGCAAACTCAGCCCAGTCGAGGAAGGATTTGTACTGCCCAGGTATGATAAGGAGACAGGTGAAGCCACGTTGCCACACCATTCGGTTGACATGCCCTCAGGGCACAGGAGCTAATTGGTCCATGAGGAGGAGGCCCCTCATCTGGCGTCAGGTAGGAGTGTTCAGCTCTGAATCAGGATCATCCAGGACGACAGAGGTGCCAGTGGCCCCAGGGAAGACCTTCCAGATCGTCCGGTGCTGGTTGTCAGTGAGGCACCTACACTGCCACCATTTGATGTAGTTGATCCACACCCCATCAGGGGTGTCAAACGACGGAGCATCATGAGGGAGGAGGGGCTTCTTCCCTGACAGGATGAGTGGGCCTTGTGGTCAGCCCTTGGAAGAGCTACCCTTCTTCTGGGTAGCGGTGGACATAGACCCTGACGGTTGGTCTGTAATGTGCGACACGAGCAGTGTGCTAGAGCTCTGCTCTTGAGTAGATGGAGCGACATGCTCCTGAGGGGTTGCAGTGCCTCCTTCAACACTGGTCGAGGTGGCGGTAGCTGGGCCAGATGTGATGCGCTCCTCGAGCACTGGGGGGGTGGGCAGTGGTGCTGTCTCAGTAGGCTGGGTGCCTGCGCCCTTGGAGGCTTGGGCTGCCTCCTTCATGACCTCTTTTTTCTTCTTGGCCTTTTTGGAGGCCCACACAGGGGGCCTCCATTCCTTCATGACGGTGTGCATTACTTCATTGGCACCCAGGTCACGATGCTTCCTTCAGAGGTGGAGGAAGGTGAGTAGGTCCTATGCCTGCTTGAGGTGAGGGGCCTTCCTCTCTTGTTCATTTTGCGCCCTGGCAAACAGGGTGTGGACACTGTCTCCAGTGTTGTAAAGATGAATGGGGCCCATGATGCCCCTGTCTATATAGACAGTGAAGGTGGTAGACCACCAAGGAGGAGTGGGGGGACGAATCCCCTTTGAGATGTTTTGAAGGGAAGTCTTGAGAGACTCCCCTTGGTATGCATAGAGGTTTTCCTCTATCCTAACGAATAGGGTGTGCACACCCTGGGGGAATTCCAACCCAGTGAATTCAGGGAAGAGATTCCCCTGGATGAGCGGCAGTGGGGCCGGCTCATCCATGATTATGTCCTTGTATGGGAGGACGGGAGGTAGCTTGGGGAGAGGAGAGATTGCTCTCTCCTTCCCCTGCAAGTGAGGAGCGGAGGTCGCGATGGTCACGTTGGAGGTGGTCAATGCGACCCACCAAGTTGGCATATACATCGCGCTGACATAGATGAGCTACGTCGTTAGCAAGGTCAGGGATGGCCTCAGGAATACTGTCTGCGTTTACAGCCACAGCAGTGCTGAGGTGCAACACGTAGGTGTTGCAGGCCTTGCAATCACATTTGTGATGGAGGGTGGGCAAGTGGGGGTAGGAGATTTACTGCCCAGGGGACAGATGACAGCAATGCTTGTTGTGATGAGTGTCACACACAGGTGATGAGGAAGGGTTGCGGCGCCATTTGGTGCCACTGCTGATAGTGCGGCTGCTGTGGCAGCCAGTATGGGAGGCTGACCTTGCGGATGAGCCTCCAGGGGATGTGCAATCGCACAAGAGGGATCGACCACGGTCGATGCCCTCTGGGGACTGAGAGACATGGGGGGAAGAGGTTGAGGATGGGATAGGGGAGCAGCTATGCTTGGACATGCTAGGTGCACAGGATGGTGATGGTAAGAAGAGAGGAGGTGGTGGACGTGATATGATATAAGTAAAATAAACTGAAAGGGGAAATGTTACATAAGGAAATAAAAATGATCGGCAACATGGGAGTGTAATCAGGGGTGGTGCTGGTTGTTTGGATGTGTGGCATACTTGTTTTTCATTGTTACTATTGTACCTATGGTTTGTCTTTGTTTTTCTTGTTTATCGTTTTTTATCTGTTTGTTTATTTTTATTTTTTGACCATGTCATGTGGGTTAATTTATTTGCTAGTGTTGTGGATCAATCAATTGATCAAACCACTACACTACCTACTTGGTGGGTTCATGCGCCTCAGCACACTCGTTGCCTTGTGAGGCAGCTAGCGTACATTTTATATGCCATGGAGCTCAATGTACCTGTCTAGGGCCTTGAGCTCGTGACAATTGGAGCTGGGCTCCCAAGTGGAATCTCCAAGGTTCCACTTGACAAGAAAATGGGCTGTTCAGCCCTCCCAGCGGTGGGTGAGTATCTCATCCACCAACCACTCATCGGCGTTAGATGAGCCAATGTCATAGAACGTGTGTGCATCCCTCTTCAGGAAGAGCGCATTGTCATTCTGCTTGTAGCGATGTAGCAAGGCTACATGAAATCATGGATGAATATGCTGCTTCTGGAGCTCCTTAGGGAGTTCCAAAGTATAGGTGTCGTTGACACCATCTTTCGCCAGGACCTTCATAGGTCCAATGTACTTGGGTACGAGCTTATGAGCTCTGCCCTTTGGCATTGTCAAGTTCTGGGTTGATAAGTAAACCCAGTTGTTGACCTGGAGGGCAGTCCCCTCCTTCCGCCTTTTATTCACATGGTGCATCTGTACCACTCTGCTCTCTATGATGGCATCATGGGCTATCTTCAGGTTCTCCCTGGCCAGGTGTACGAACTTCTGGACACCTGGGGTGCACGACATGGACCCTTGCGAGATGCGTTGCATCAGGGTGGGCATATGCCCATAGTTCAGTTTGAACAGGGCAAACCCGGTCGAGCTACTGATGCTCAAGTTAATCGTGAACTCAGTAAGGGGCAGTTTGTCTGCCCAATCCCTCTGGTCAGGCTGTACCAGCGCGCATAGTATCTGAACTACATTTTGGATTGTGCATTCAGACGCACCGTCTGTCTACAGATGAAACGCCGTAGACATCAGGAGTTTAACTCCCATCATGCGGTACAGTTCACGCCAGAATGCTGAGGTGAATTTGGCATCTCAGTTGGAGACTATCGTCTCTGGCAATCCATGTAGCTGCACTACCTCCTGCAGGAACTTCCCTGCAAGTTCAGAAGCCCGAATGGTAGTGCTGACCAGTACCAGGTGTACCATAGAGGTTAGGTGGCACAGGACCACCCACAGGTAGTTGTGTCCACCGCTCGGTGGAAATGGTCCCATAAAATCCATGGCGATGGAGCCCCAGGGCCTCCCGGGCACAGGCAGACTATGCAACAGGCCCTGAGGCCGTTGATTGTCAGTTTTCACGACCTGGCATGTAGGACAGGTTCAACAGAACCAGTCTACTTCTCAGCCAAGTCCTGGCCACCAATACCATCTGCAGATGTAATCCACCATCCTTTAGGACCTGAAGTGTCCCAGTGTCTTGTGTGCCTGGTCAATGACCAGGGCAGTGACTATGTCACCCTTGTACTTGGCTCGTGGGAGGCATAGTACCTCCTCCTTGCCATAATTTCTTGTGTAGAGGAGATCCTCCTGTGCAAGGAACCATGGGTGATGCCCCACCTGGGATACAACCTTCGAGAAGAAGGTGTCATCCCAGTATCCTATACGGATAGTATCTAGAAAATCAGACACAGTCCCATATAAGATGGGTGGGGCCCTGGAGGCCTTGGTGGATTCGAGAATTGAGGGATCCTCCTCCGCACTAGCATGAGAAGTGTCCTTGACTCTCCTTTTCATGGCTGAAGCCATTTCTTGGGCTTCTACCAGGCAGTTCTCCTGCTTTTCCTTCAGATGCGAGCTCTATTGCAGTACTTTGCTGATGGCAGCAAGCTTCAGCTCTTGCCATTAGTCAAGGGGAAGATCATCCCCCTCTGGATCTAACCAGGCGTCAGCACTTGCCCAGTCCAGTTCTTTATCGGAGGCCATGTTGCCTCCTTCACTCTTGTAGTAGTGGGACAAGCATTCTGCTACAAGGTTCTCAGAACCTTTCATGTAGACAATAGTAGTGTCAAACTGCAACAGGTAGTCAAGCCATCGGACTTGTCTACCAGACAGTTTGCACTGCGTTTTGATGTAACTGAGTGCCTCATGATTGGTTACGATCATGAACTTGAAGCCGAGGAGTTTGTCCTCCCACTTGAGGAGTCCCTCAATTATAGCGAGCATTTCCCACTCAAATGTTTGGTAATTTTGCTGAGCATCACTCAGCTTTTTCGACATGAAGCCTGTGGGCCTACATGTCTTCCAGTCGGGCCCTTGCCCATATAGTGCGCCCACCCTGTACAGGGATGCATCGCACATGAGCCATATAGGCTCATCCTTCCTTGGGTCGATTGGCCTGAGGATAGGGAATTTACATGCCAGATCCTTAATGATCTGGAAACATTGGTCGTGGATTTCTCTCCACTAGAACGGATGTCCATTCTGTTGTATCCTGGTCAACGGTGTAGTATACGCTGACACATCTGGCATGAACTGTTATGATTGCGTTGAGCAGCCATCGAAGGGGACAGGAAGACCCTTCGGCCGGAAGAAACAACCAAACCTAATACAGCCGATAACAAGGCTAGCCGGCAGAGAATGGAATGCTGTAACCCTGGCAGGGGAGCTACAAGTGCCAGCGTAGCTGATCGGAGGAGAACCCTTAGCAGACGAGGTTTTAACCCATGTCCCAGGGGCCTATGAAGGGTGAACTAGACAAGTGGTCAAAGCTGGGGTTTAGCCAGCTGGGACCACTGCCTTATATATTGTACAGGCCTGCGCACAGACCAAGCAGTACACTACTATACATGGTAACTAATAGATAAGGCTATGATACATAAGGAAAGATGGTAATGACCGTGGGGAGGAAATGGAAGTGTGGACAGAGATGAGATGTGCAAGGCTGCTGTGAGGCGAACCCTGAGATCTGGATCTGAGATCCATGGAGATAGAATCTAGATAAATAAGGTGATACATGCGGAGGAGATTAGATCAGATCAGGAGATCTAGGAGGTGGCAGGAATACCGTGGAGATCCGATGGAGATAAGGGTTATGGTAGTCTAAGGGTTGTCATGTGTAACTCTAAAGGCAATGATGTCATGGATGACATCAAGGGTCTGGACGTATCACGTGACTGGTCATGTGATCAGCCTTGTGGAGGTCACGTGACGAAAGGAGCGTGAGAAATGGTAAAGAATGTGAAAAGGAGTGTGAGAATAAAGTTAGTTGCACACGGTTCATAACATGAACTGTGCCAGGTATTCCACCAGTCCGACGAACCATTGGATCTCATTCAGCGAATGAGGGGTTCTCCAGTTTTAGATGTGGGACATCTTGTCCTTATCAGCGTGTACACCCTTCTGGTCAATTAAATGACCGAGGCAATCTAGCCTCTCGGCGTATAGGTCACACTTCTCCTCCTCAAGGTAGAAGTCGGCCTTTGCCAGTGTTTCAAACACAATTTGGAGGTGCCGTTCATGGTCCTCCAATGTGTCACTATAGACGAATATATCATCCAGATAGATGTATATGAAGCGTCCAATGTGATCTCAGAAGATCACCGTCATTAGATGTTGGAACATCATGGGGACATTGCAGTCCCCCTGCTGCATGACCTGGCTGATGAAGGTCCCATATATGGTGGAGAAGGCCATCTTCCATATGTCCTCTGGCTCCACCCAGACCTGTTCATATGCATTGGACAGGTCAATCTTAGAGCGATATTTCGCTCGGGCCACATTCATTCAGATTTGGTCCTGATCCGGGAAGGGCATTACGTCCTTCACCATGTTATTGTTTCTCTTGCAGCAGTTGATGACTGTCCACAATTTTCCACTCTTCTTTGGGATGCACAGCATTGGGGCAGCCTGTGGGACGCTCTTCATTACCCACCAGCCCACAGTGGTGTATAGTCAGATTTTATCCAACAGTTGCTGCTTCAGTGCGTCTGCGTAGTGTGGAAGGTGGTAAGCATACTGCTTACTTTCATTGATGAGTGGGATCTGGTGGTTTACCTCCCACAGTGGGGGAAGTGCTTGTTTCACTTCTCCCAGTCGATTTTTGTATTTCTGGAACCATTGGTTCCGTAGGTGGGGTATATCCTCATGTAATTTCATGACTATGAGCTGCAGTCATTTTTTGTTCAAGTATTTTAATTTTGTAGTTTTTATACTACTCCCCCTCCTCTCCACCTTCGAGCCCTCACGAGGTGTTGACACCGTCGTAGGGCACGAAAGTCAGTGGGAGATCAGGGCAGTGCTGGGATGACAGGTGCCCCTGGCACCGGACAAGGATTTGTCTAGAAGGGGGAGGGTATTGCCCCCCACAACCCACGAGTTAGTTGTGAAATTGACAATGGCGTGGTGTTGTCGTAGGAAGGGTATCCCCAGGATACAATCATAGCAATTGATATTAGCTACATCAAAGTACGTGCGGGTGGTAAATTCACCAACGGCAACAGAAGAATTACCCCCATGGGTGATCTTCGAGCAGCTGCCTATGCAGCCCAGTTGCAGTGTGAGCTGTTGTGCGAGGGGGTATACCTCCATCTGGGTGACCTTCACAAATGTGGGGCTCATGAAATTGCCGGTACTACTGGTATCGATCATCGTGTAGGCTGGACACCCATTGATGGTGATCTGGGCCGTCGCACACATGCACAGTGCTGGTGTGATCACTGGTCGCATACCAGGATTATTCCCAGGCCCCATCTGTGTATGCATTGCATACCTGAAGGAACAGGGATTAACTTCCCCCATTGCACACTGGCATGCAACATCGAGTGTGGCCAACTGCACCTGCATGAGATCAGGTGGTCCGTCCTGGGGGATGACCATCAATCCGTGTGCAGTCTCAACCACTAGATCATCCAGATACATCTTGATCCAGAGTGGGGATTGCTCTATGAGCTCCTCTACAATGATATCATATGAGGTAGTGACCTCTTGCCTAGTGAATGAGGCATGTGGGCAAGCCTGTACTGCCTCAGATCTGAGGTTCTGAGCGAGGAACACTCAGTATCCCTCAAAAATGCAAATTTGTTTCACAAGTTCAGCTATCGCTGCACAGACACGGTCAATATTGAGGCTGTGTCCCATCATTTGTGTGTGATTGCACTCGTCCCAGCCCCGGTCATACTCCTGTCAAGCATGTTCCGATAAGTATGACTGGGCTGTGCTCAGTGAGGGATCTCCCTCATCGATATCAGCCATGATATGGGCAGTACATTGCCGACATTCAAGGCAGTCACTGCCCTCATGGATCACCCCATATATTGGGGACCATGTCCATCTCAGCCAGGGGTCCTCATCCCCTTGTAGCCCAAGGCCCGAAGGGGGTGAATCCTCATTGGCGATCTCCATTGCCGCACACTGCACAGACTGGTTGTCGTCCAGTGGGTCATACATGGCACCCAAGTAGGTGACTGGTTCGTCATCTTCTTGGATGTCTAAGCACTTTGAATACAGCTCGAAGCAGTTATCAATCACTTGGTCTTCATCAGCAGGGTCATCATTGACCCCCTCAGTAGCCTCTGCTACATGTTTAGGGTCAACAGGGGCTGCTGCCTCATTGTTGTGTTCAGTGTCAATACTGCCGGTCGGGGGTTCATCCCCTTGTTCTTGTATATCTACAGCATACAGTCGCAGTTTTCCTGCTGGTGGTATATCCCTGTGAGGTTGATCACACTGGTTGGCCATATGGCCTTCCTTATCACAGCGGAAGCAGGTGATTCCCTGCATTCTCCCCTTATCTGGTGGTTGAGACTGTCCTCTCATCTGGGTCATCGGACCCTTTGACTGGGGAGCACCCACTCCTGCCTTGCCCAGACTTACAGTCTTGGGCAAGTCAGCTGTCCTTCAACAGAACAGCGTGTTACTGCAATGCATGAATTTGTGCATGTCGTCTGAGGTCCCATTGACCCTTTTTTTTTGTGGGTACGAACCACTTCGTCCTTGGGAGGTTTTCCCCCCAGAGCCAAAGTGGCTCGTTCTCATATGCAAGCTGATAGCCTTCTGGGCAGTTTCCATCCACCAGACCTCCTTGAGGATCTCCTCGATGCTAGAGTGCTCAGCAGATATACCGCAAGTCTCAAAGATACTATGGATTATCATATGGGGCAACCCACGGAGGAACTTTCTCCTGAACGAATAATCATCCAGGGGCTGTACCATCCAGTACACATGATGCCTGAGGTCATTGTAGAAGGCGAGGGCCCCCTTCTCGGGGGAAAACCTCGTGTGGTTGTACTGGTCCACTGTATTCTGCACTGAGACCTCATGCACAAAGCATTTAAACAGCCTGGTGATCAGGTCCTTGAAGGACCAGAACCGGGTCACTCAATCTGGTGATTTGACCTCCTGGTTATACCACTGGGAGGCTAGGTCCTCCAAGTACAACCCTGTGTACAGTACGTGATCTTCGTCACGATCTGGTCCAGTGACCTTGAACATATGGAAGTACTTCAACAACTGGCTCAGCCAGTCATCAAACTTCTTGAGGTTGTCCTGACCTCCATACTTCCCTGGTTTGGGTGGATTCATCCCCTTCACCTCAGGCCCTACTGGGCCGGTCAGTCGCCCGACTTGTTCCCATATACGCTACACATATCACTGCTGTATGTAATCTATATAGCGTGCATTACCAGGGGTGAATCCCCTGAGATAATTCTGATTATGAGGTCATCCGGTGGGCTCACCTCCGCCACTCCTCATGTTGGATTGGCCATTGGATTGGCCATTGGATTGACTACTGTCATCTGGATCCCTTGGATCATCCGGGTCATTTGGAGGTCCCCCATCAAGGGGTCCTCCCCATGGAGGGTCACTCTCCTCTGCATCACATTGCCTGTGAGGCCATTTCTCCTGGTGTGGGGCAGGTAGTCAGCCCTCATTGGTGTCATGACCACAGTCTCCCTGAATAGGTCCATTACTGGATGGTCGGCTGTCCCCTACAGCATTATTTGCTGCTACGGCATGATCTCGTGCCATCCGATGCAGGAGGGCTCTTTCCCTCTGTCCTGGGGTGCCATATAGATGGCGCATGATGTTGGAATCCTGACTCAAGAGGTATGCTGGTCAATTCGGCATATTAGGGGTGAGGCCCCATTCTGTTATTGTGCGACTAGCGGGGGCACTTTGGCTATGGGATGTTATCATCCCTCGCCTCACTGGGCCACCTGCCTTGCTATGGGACATGAGGTCCGCCTTGATGGGTACCAGGCTTATCGCCCGGTCAGATGTCCCATCATCATCTGCGAATCTTCGTCGCAATCATTCCAGCATCGCAGCATTATGCTGCCCAGGATTTATCCCGTGATTGTGAAACCCCTTGGGTTCCATGTTGTACCTCAACCATTGATATTGCACGTCCATGAGGAACTTGTCGATGGTGGTGAGGGCCATTCCAGGATCAATGGGTACATTTCCCTTGGATTGGTCCCTCAGCAGAGGTGACAAGCCCCCCATGTAGGCCCGTATGATTGGGCTCTTGGCTCTTGGGCCTGGTGACACCTCCAGCAAGGTCAATGAACAGTTGACGTTCTCGGGTTGCAGGGTTAATGGGCTTATGAGGGCAGGGTCAGCTTCTGCTGCCCTTCCTCTGCTGTCCTTGATACTGCTCAGCATCTGGGAGGCCTGTGCCTCCTCTGCTACTGCTACGCCAGGCCTGGGTTCCATGCTCGGTCCCAGCGTCTGGCCCATTGTCGAGGTTTTTACCCCCTTCTTGATGACCTTAGGATCCCTCGGGATTTCCTCGGGAGTCCTGGGTGGTTGTGAGCTACCCATTGAGGGGTTTTCCCCTCGTCCTGACGGTCTGGTTACTGTCAACTTCACTTGGCTGTGGGTCACCATGCGACTCATTGTGAATACACATTTTCACATTTCAAAAAATTGTAAGGTTGTTATATTGGGTGCTCTGCACCCTGTCCTCACTCCTTACTCACAATGGTGAAGTGTACCAAGTGGTATTCACAGATGAGTAATGTAGGAGTAATATGAGAATTGGCCCATCACCAGGATGGGCCTCTCCTTTTTATCTACCTACCGCACATGTGATTACCTCGTATCACATGTGCTCCATAAGTATGCAATCAGGGGTTATTACCCCATTTAGTATCTACAGGGGCTACTGCCCCTTACAGAAATGCAGTGATGTCATAAGGAGGAGAAGGTGGAGGAAGAATGTCACGCACAGGAAGGGGTGGAGCAGACTGTGCGCAAGGAATGTGAGCGTGAAGAATGGGCCAAGCAGGCCAAATATGAGCATGATGAATGCTGGAAGGTGGAGGAGGAATGGGCCAAGGTCATCCATGAGGAGCACCTCAAGAGGGCATGGCAGGAGCAAGAGGAAGCCTGGACCAAGGAAAAGGGGAAGGTGTGGGCGATGGGGTGGACCTAGGTACATAGTCCATTATTGGATGTCAGATGGAGCTGACAGGGCTCCATAGGATGAGCCTATCGAGTTCCCAAGCGATGAAGATGGGAATGAAGGTGCCTCATCGGCCTCAACTCAGGCCCTGAAGTGGGCACACAAGGCAGTGCCAACCAGGTGGAGGGTGTGCACATGGTGTGCACAACAGCAAGGCCTGTGAACCCTCACAACAGGGATCAAAGGGAAAGTTATGTTGCACATGCGCTCATAGGCACCTTGTATGCAAACGGCATGAGGACCCAGGGGACGAGGAAGAGGAGGGTGAGGAGGAGGAAGGAGAGGAATGCCTGGTGCCTTGCAAGAAGGCCTGGGTGGAGGTGGTGGTACCACTGTCCCCCTACCCCACACCAAGTGCTCTTGTGGCTCTTCTTATGAAGGCCACAGGGTCACTTGGCCTCATTGTCAGGGGCATCATGCCCCTGCAAGAGGAAGTGGCCAGGGTCTGGGAGGAGCTGAGAAAGCTCCAGGAGGAGGTCGTGGGGATCCAGGCGAGGAAACATGGGCATAAGGAGGCAGAGATGCAGATGGAGGTGGGGAGGATGGAGGTGGAGGTCCAGATGGAGAAGTCAAAGGAGTTGGAGGTGGAGATGGAGACAGAGGCAGCCCTGGAGGAACTGGAGGCTGAGTAATTAGTATCTTTTGTTTTTTCTTCTTTTCTTTTCTTTTGTAATTGAATAAAGTCTGAATCAGAGTTATGGAGTGAGTAAAAAGGAAAGGAAAGGAAAGGAAAAGGAAATGGAGTAGGTACTCAAGGAGGGAGTGGTCCAGACTTGTCCAGGTACCTCTGGTGGAAGTCTGAGACTAAGTCTGAAGTGTGACCTAACTCCATAGCTAATAACCAAGAAGTCTCGTTGTCAGTCCCTTCATATCTGAGCCAATGCACCAAGTACAGGAGTTGGCAGTGACACCTTCTCTGATCTATCTTGGAGCCTAAGATCTCTGCAATCTCATACTTGGGCTCTCCGTCAACCTTGATCAGAGGTGGTGAAGGCTGGACATGGTTTGGGATGGAGTTTGGGGTGGAAGGTTCTAACTGTGAGACATGAAATACTGGGTGTATGGATTTCATAGAGTCAGGTAACCATAAGGTAAAGGAGTGTGAACCTGGCTTAGCAATAATAGTGAAAGGTCCTAAGTATCGTTTGGAGAGCTTCTTCGAAGGTCTTGTGGACTGGAGATATTTTGCCTTGAGGTATACCTGATCTCTGATAGTGAAGTTCAGAGCCAGAGATCGTCTCATGTCCACTGGTCCTTGGTAGCATTTCTGCGCTTCCAGCATCTCCAATTGGAGGAACTTGTGGAGTTGATCCAAATCCATGATGTAGGACTGGGCCACAGAGAAGGGAGGAGGTAAGAGTGGTATCAGAGTTGATGGAGAGGTTCGGGTGGTAGCCCTTGTTGGCAAAGAAGGGGGATATGCCAGTGGTAGCACTAGGTGTGTTGTTGTAGGAGAATTCCACAAGCAGAAGAAATTCCGACCAGTTGTCTTGCTGATAGTTGCAGTAGATCCAGAGATATTGCTTGAGGGTTTGGTTGGCATGCTCTGTCTGGCCATCTCCTTTGGGGTGGTATCCTGAGGTGAAGTGTAACTGCATGTCGAGAGCTTTACCTAATGACCAGAAGAAGTGCAATATGAACTTGGAGCCCCTATTGGAGGTAACATGAGAGGGAACTCCATGTTTTGAGAAGAGATGGAGAAGGAACAACTTAGCTAGCTCAGCAGAGGTGATGGTGTCATGTGTCGGAACAAAGATGACTTGCTTTGATAACCAATTGATGATGACAATGATGGCAGTGAAGCTGGAGGAAGGCAGGAGCTGCTCAATGAAGTCCATGGAGATGGAGTTCCATGGCTTCTCCAGGACCAGGAGCTGCTTGAGAAGTCTATATGGGTGATGTCGGGGAACCTTGGCTTGGGAACATGTCATACAGAAGGACATGTAGTCCTTGATGAATGTCCAAATGCCTGGCCAGGTATAATCACGACGGATGAGCTTTAGGATATGGTTCTGGCCAAAGTGGCCTGCAGTAGGGTGGTCATGGAAGGTCCAGAGAAGTCGGAGTCGAAGGTCAGCAGCATTGGGGACATAGATGTGCTTGTCCCTTAGGAGGAAGCCTTCTGGACTTATGGACCATCTCAAGTCGTCTAATGACTTAGAGGTGAGGTGAGATGATGTGACTGGATCAGCAGGGAGAGAGAAGAGGATATTGGAGTGGACTTGTTTGGTGTTGAGTAGGACGGAGGCCTGGAGTAACAGAGTCTCTAGAAGCATGGCTCGCAAGGACTTAACGAGTTGCTCTGAGGTGAAGATGGGCCAGAAATTGTCGGGGTTAACATGAGCAAAGTCCCTATCTCCCTCTTTGGGGTAGACATCCCAGTGTCTAGTCAGTGCGTTGGGTTTAGCTCCAAGCTTACCAGGATGATATCAGACTGCCATATTGAATTGGCAGAGGAACTCTGACCATTGGGCCTGGCGGCACATCAGGAGTTTTGTAGAGGAGAAGTATTCCAAATTCTTGTAGTCCATGACGACATTGACAGGGTGTGTGGAGTCTTCTAGGAAATGTTGCCAGGAGGTGAATGCCTTAAAGATTGCCAGTAACTCCTTATTGTGTGTGTCATAGTTCAACTCCACTCCGGAAAGTGTGTGGGAATAGAATGCAATGGGATGGAGTTCATTGTCGGAGGTGATGGAGAGGATGCTGGCAATGGTATAGTTGGAGGCATCAGTCTCGACCAGTACCAGAGCTATAGTGAATGCATCCTTAAGACATTGGAAGAACTTATGACAATTCTCAGAGAAGTCCCATGGAGCACTCTTGCAAGTGAGTCAGGTCAACGGAACCATGATGTCAGAGTAGCCGTAGATGAAGCAGTGATAAAAGTTGGTGAAGCCCAAGAAGGACTGGATGTCCTTGACTTTCTGGGGTTCTGGCCAATCTAATATCATCTGGATTTTATCTTTGGCTATGGAGAGGCTGGAGGGCGAAAGGATATATCTGAGGTATTCAACAGTATTGCTGTGCCATTCACATTTCTTGGGTTTGCAATAAAGTCTGTTGGTGCAGAGGTGCTGGAGGACTTCTTGGACATGCTTCCGATGTGATGCGGGGTCGGTGGAGTAGATGAGGATGTCATTGAGGTACACCACCATGCTAACGTCCAGCATATCAGCAAAGATGCTGTTGATGAAATGCTAGAAGGTGGTGGGGGCATTCATAAGTCCAAATGGCATCACTAACCACTCAAAGGAACTGTAGCATGTTCGGAATGAGATTTTCCACTCATCTCCATTGGTGACATGGACTAGGTGGTACACATGCCAGAGATCGAGCTTCATATATATTTTCACTCTGCTCAGAGCCTCAAGGAGGTCTGAGATACATGGAAGTGGGTAATAGTCCTTCTTTGTGATCTTGTTCAGGCCTCAGAAGTCAACACAAAGTCAGAAAGAACTGTCTTTCTTTCGGATGAAGAGGATGGGTGTGGTGTGAGGAGAGGTGGATTGGCAGATGAAGCCAATCCAGAGATGTTCATTGAGGAAGTCCCGAAGGGCTCCCTATTCAGAGGGTGAGATGGAGTAGAGGCAACTGATAGAAGGTTCAGCGCCTTCCTCAAGTTCGATCTTAAGGTCAAAAGATCTGTGTGGAGGCAAGGTGTCAGCTTTGCCCTTACTGAAGACATCCACAAATTTGTGATACTCTGGAGGAACCTTTGACAGGTCTGGAGGTTCTTCAGGCAAAGCATTGACATACATAGCGCTGTGACCGCAGATAGAACAGAGGGAGAGGATGAAGGGTGTCAATCCTTCAAGCTTGCAGGCCCAGTGAAAGGCAGCAGCATTGACAAAGGAGACCAGAGGAGACTGAAGTCCGGGTGCTGTAGGAGAGTCTGGGGGTTCTGGCAAAGGTTCACATGAAGGGGTCAGAGAAGCGTCAGAGCTCAACTCCAGAGGGATGGAGGGCAACATCAGGGTTGGCAAACCTGTGAGGTCAGTTCAGAATGAGATGCTATTTGTAGCCCAATCAATCAATGGATTGCAATGGGCAAGCCAGCAATATCTGAGAACTATATGGCACAAGGGATCCAATGAGGTACAGTGAGGTGCAAAACCTTTACAATATTTGGTACTTTTGGAGTGTGTGTGATGTAGTATCTGAGGGTGTGGGAATTTTGCTTAGCTTTAGTGGGGGTGTGGGAACTACTAACCCCTGGCTACAAATGTTGTCCCTGAGTCATGTGACCATGTGTGAATGCTGTGGAGATATACCCATTTTAATCCACATATGTCATTGTAACAGTTTTGCACCTTTCATATTAAGTAGGGTATTTGGCAAATATCAGTACTTGGTATGACCTCCTTTGGCCTTAAGCACTGCCTCAACCCTCCTAGGCATGCTTTCAATCAATTTCTGACATTCCCCAGATGCTATATCCCATCACTCCTTCTCAACCCTTGCCTATAACTCCTCAATCCCCCCAGAAGGGTTTTCATACCCTGCAAGTCTTCTTTTGAGGTGACCCCAGAGATGCTCAATGGGGTTCAAGTCAGGAGATTGTGCAGGACACAACATAGTCCTGAATTCCTGGTCTTCCAGCCACTCCTTGACCTTCCTGCAGGTATGCTTGGGGTCATTGTCCTGCTAAAAGATGATATCAGGAGAATTGTGAGTGTGATGCTCTAGGGTATTGAGCAATTCATCCTTCAATATTTGAAGGTAAAGGTCTCCATCCATCCTACCATCAATCTTGCAGGCATAGCCAACTCCCTCCCAAGTCATACAGCCCCATACCATCACAGAACCTTCTCCAAACTTCAAGGTTTCCTAGACTAGCCTATTATTCAGCCTTTCTCCTGATTTTTTCCAAGCCCATTTGCACCCATCTGAGCCTAGATGATTAATTTTAGTCTCATCAGACCATATCACCTTCTTCCAGTCCTCCAGAGTCCAATTTTTATGGGCATAGGCAAAGTCCAAACATGCTTTACAATATTTTGCAGAGAGTAGAGGTCGTTTGATCTTGACTACAGCCTTCATTCCAGCTTTTTTAAGGTATTGACAAGTAGTGCTTGGATGGAGAGGCTGATTGGTGATCCCTGAGAGAGTTTTGGTCACTTGAATTGCATTTTCTGCCTTCTGGAATGAAATAAGATGAATAGCATGGTGAATATTGGAGGGGGAGAGCTTTGATGGGCAACCTCCAGTAGACTTTTGGAGGTTGGAATGCTCCTTGGAATGAAGTCTGGACACAGTAGCAATGCTGAGACCAGTAGAAGAGGCAATAGAGTGAGTAGAATGACCAGCATCAAGCTGTGATAGAATGATATTCTTTTGAGTAGAAGAGAGAGATCACATGATGATAGTGGTTGAAAACAAAGAAGTGTAAGAGCCAATTCAAACTCAGACATAATGTTTACATGTGTATATTTGTTTGTATGCCAAATAAACACCAACTATCCTACTGTTTACCAAGAATTCTACTACCATTATCAAAAGGTGTAAAACTGTTACAATGATATATGTGGATTAAAATGGGTATATCTCCACAGCATTCACACATGGTCACATGACTCAGGGACAACATTTGTAGCCAAGGGTTAGTAGTTCCCATTCCCCCACTAAAGCTAAGCAAAATTCCCACACCCTCAGATACTACATCACACACACTCCAAAAGTACCAAATATTGTAAAGGTTTTGCACCTCACTGTAACATAAAATGTTTCAGAGGTGGAAGCTTCTGAAATGAAGCACAATCAGAGATCTATAGTAGAGGAAATGGAGGAAGTGGAGGAGCCATTGAAAAGATGGAGTGAAAGCATAGGAACAGAGTACATAGGTAACTTATTCTTATCTACAAAGGCAGAGTCTATAAAACAATGAGTAGATCCAGAGTCTATGAGTAATGGTACATTGGAGATAGAGAAATCAGAGAGAGAAACTATCAGATGGAGGAAGTTCAGATCTGAAAGAGAGGACACATTGAGACAGAGTGTTGGAGGAGCACAGTTGTCGGGCTCAACGCAACTCCCAACCTGTGCTATAGAGTAGTCGCAGTCTATTTTTTCACCTCTGAGGAAGCAGAGCTGGAGGCCAGAGCAGGAGTTGCCACAGCTGCTCGAGCCTTTGCAGCCCTAGAGGTGCTCTTTAAACATTCTTTTGTGAAGTGTCCAGCGAGGCTGCAGAAGAGGCACAAGCCAAGCTTCAGACGGCGCTGTCACTCCTCAGGGAGGAGCTTGCCATCCTTGCCCAACTTGGCAGAGATTGAGTCTGCCTCTGCAGACTCAGTCCCACTCTTCTTGTTGGTGGAGGAGGAAGAGGAGCCCTTGGACAGCTTGTCCTTAGGCTTTCCAGAGGAGGAGAAGGTGGCAGTGGATGAATTGTCCCTACCGGAGTTGGATGACTTAGAGCCAGAGGTAGAGCCAGAGTTGCCAGAGTTCAATCTGGAGGCTTTGGTCATGTGGGCAATTTCATCCTTGCACTCCCAATACCTGTGGTTGATCTGCTGAGCAAGAGCGTGGAGTTCATGGATGTTATTGGGCTTGCCTTGATGAGCGAGCTCATCCTTGATGCAGTCTGGGAGACTGGAGTAGAAGCTTCATTGGAGAGCTCCTTGGCCCCAGTCTTGGACCTGGCTGGCAAGTCAATTCCACTTGATGATATACTTGGAGATGTGCTACGAGTCACACATCTGGAGGCACTCAAGCTGAGCCTCAGCATCTGCAATGGGGTCATGAGGTCCAAAATTAGACTGCAACTCATATAGGAAAGTGTGCTAGCTATCCATCCATGCAGGTTAGAGGCCCGGCGCTTCAAGTCCAAGGAGGTCCAGCTTGAAGTACTCGAGTGTGGTCCCCTTGAGGTAGGACTGAGCAAAGGTGACCTTGGTCCAATCCTTGTGGTAGGTCTAGGGATTGACCTGGAAGTGGAGTTTGCATTGGACAATGAACGGACAGAGTTTCTTCAGATCTGCCCCATTGAACAGGTCAGGTTCCTGGACCTTGGACTTAGAGCCTTCAGTCTTCTGTTGTCAGAGTGCTTGGCAGGTCATTCCCTTGATGGTATCAGTGAGTTGAGTGAAAGGTTTGTAGGCAAGAGAGACTTGGTTGTGTTCTTTGTTTTCAGGATGATCTTCATTGTTACGCTTGATCCCAAAGGGTCAAGTGCTAACTTGGCGAAGGTCCTAAGACACTGAGACAAGGGGTACCTTGCTAACAGCAAGATCAAGGGTTCGTCCTGGTGAGACCAGACAATAGACTTCCCAGGGTGACGGGTGGACCAAGGACAATCCCTTGTAATTGGGATGGGATGCAGAGAGAGCAAAAGCACTCACTCAGGTGTAGAGTGGAGACACAAAAAGAGGAAGGTTAGGATATTATTTGCCAAGTAGGTCTAAGCTGAGGAATACAGATGCTACTTGGAGGTTTATATATGAGAATGAAGGGTCGCTGAGTAATCATATAGAAATTAAAAGAATAAGGAAAAACAACAGCTGACTGATCATTGAGTCAGCGAGCCAATAGCTAAAAGAGCTTACTTAGTAAGCAAAGAACATTCTGGAAAATGGAAGAAGGATCAAGTATGTGATGGAAGGAACTATGAGCTTAGCATGAGAAGAACTAAGCAAGGAGAGGTAAGTCCGACAAAAGGGAAAAAGAGTGTATAATAGCTATAAATCGTAACATTTGTCAGGAATGTGCCTGGTGGAGGAACCCTGGTCAGAGTCTGCGTTGGAGGAGCTAGAGGAGTCATTTCCACCTGGGTCGTTCCCATTGCCCCTTCTGCATGAAGGCATCAGGGTGCTGGGTTGGACTTGGACAGATTCCTTATTGTCCCATTCCTGAGAACCAATCAGAGAAAGTTTGAGGCTGAGGGTAAGCAGAAGGGGTGTTAGTGGGGACAAGGGTTGTCTGTTACATGCCTCAGAGATAGAGGGCGTGGTAACCATTGTGTGTGCAGAGAAGCTACGAAAGTCTCTGGGGACTCTATGAGAACTGCCAAAGGCAGTCTGCAGGATCTGCTCATGCTGAGTGGTTTGTCTTGTGTGCGCAGACATGGAAACTGTCAGAAAGAATGAACCTTGACAAGAGGGAGTATGAGCCTTGACAAGGGTGAGTACAAATATACTGTCAAGTCCAGGTCCTCCAGACTCAAGTCCAATCGGAGGTCCAAGAGTTAGTATATGAAGTTTGTGAGGGGACGAACAGAGTTCAGAGCAGCAAGGGGGTACCTAGGAGGACATTGGTGCAGGACTTATGTGTTGTGCCCTTGCCTAGGCTCTGTCCTCGTATTTCGTAGGAGGGGAGTAGAGAATAGAAGAGAAGGGAGTCAGACGAGAGACAGGAGGTAACTAGTTTGATATTTGTACTGAGGTACAGAAGTGGGATACAGGAGGTTTATATACTGAAGTCCAGTCCAGAGTTCAGATGGAGGAATGGAGGACTGTATGGTAAGGTATATCGGGTAAAAGGGAAGCATATGGAGACAGGGAATATACATAATAAAAACATATGGTGTGGTGAAGGGTCTAAGGGATGGACCTAAGGGTTGTAACTAGGGAATGGAGGGTTGAAGGTATAAAAGGGAATGCTAAATAAGGAAAGTGGGAAAAGTCCAATGCTAAGGGAATGGAGTCTGATGTGAAAGCGATGAAGTCTGAGTGAAGAGGTCCGGAGTTGGAAGAATGGGGTCTGGAGCAGGGGTTCAGGGGCTGGAGTTGACAGGGGCTGGGATGGATATGACAGTCACTGACTGTCACACTGCTGTATGTGGCCATGCTCAATTTAGTCTGTAGTGGCACTATTATTGTGAGTTCCATATTGGTGTCACAAATGACAAGGTGGCTGTGGAAGCCAATTTTTCACCATACCTATTACCTGGTCTTCATATGGAACTCTTTGAACATATTAAGTCCATGCTTATGGTTAATTTAGACCAGCTCAAACTTGAGCTAGCAGAGAAACTCAATTTACATCCTGAAGTTGAATTTGGTCTGCATCAACCCACTGGTTCAGCTGACCAGATCCCCCAGGACTATTACTATAGTTGGGATAACTCTGATCATCACATTGGCAACATCCCTGGCAAATCTCAACTGGACAACGATGCAACTAGGACCTCAGTTCCAGATACTACTGCACAAGTTGGTCATAATGTTACTGCATTTGACAGCAGTCCTCCTGTCAGAAGCCAGGGTCAGCCTGTCAGGTTTCTTGCCTGAAAAGGACAGCAGCCCTCCCAAGTTCATTGATGGGAAATTTTAGAATTACATTGATCATGCTCTGAAGACGTTGCACCAAAATGCACATGCAGCCATAGATAATCATGGTATTGAAGCAGAGGAAAGTATCTATAAGCAGTGAGTCAGTTCCACTTTACATTCTATTGTTTCTCAATCAGCTTGCTCTTGACAGAACTTTTTCAGAGTTCCTTATGCTAGATTTATATGAATTTCTGGGATGCAATCATCTGCTGGACATGCCAAGAGCAGAACCACCAGAGTGGCAGCAGAAACTTGAGATGCTGACCTGGTAGCATGTTTCATACACTGTTCTTTATATATATTCCCAACATGTTTACACTGCCATGGTGGATTAGCTTTACAATCATTGTTTTCCCACTCTTTTCCCACTCCCCACCTTGCATCCTCTCATTCCCCTACTCCCCTAGCACATTTTAATCTCACTGTAAACTATCATAGTTTAATCTCATCCTGTGAATCATGTAGCTCTCCAATCAATGAAGTGGTTTGGTTCTTGACCTGAACTTGGAAATCAACCTATTGTGCATATCATTCTACACTATCAACCTAACATGCAAGTAATACCTAGTAATCATATCTGGCTGAAAGATGGAACAGATTACATTGTGAGATGTGAGTGCAGGATATTTTATTAACATCACTGCGATATTGGATCCCCTATCCCAGTCCAATGAACTGGATATATTGTAAACTCATTTACACAAGCACTGACTGACATGGTCAACAATGTATATATTATATCTTCATACAAGTCATGCATAGTATAGAGTGAGAAACATATCTTACTGTCTTGGCACTGGTAAGAGGATGGTAATGACTGAATTTAATCTCATCACAAGCTCTTTTTCAGTCAGGTGTGTACTTCCATCATTAATATTATTATATAATGTAGTTCTAAATATAGTATTATGCTGTGTAAACATATGGGTTATGACCTGAAAATTATATGGGTTATTGGGTATAGCAGGGATATGGGTTATGGGATCAAAATCCCTGCATACCAACTCAGGATTTCAAAAAAGTATGTACTCTTACAAAGTATGGGTTATACCCTGTATGGGTTATAGCAGAGTCAACTGTAGCAAGCATCCTGAACAAGCTCTTATTAAGTGACTTCTCACACTGAAGGAAGTAAAATCACATATGATCAGTGACAGCATTACTCCTCCCAAGGAAATAAGTGACATTGTCACTGATATACATAGCAGTCACATCTTTTCAGTGATACATCATCATCACTTTTATTCAATGTTGGGCCCAAGCCAGCACTGATTTTCAGCTTGTCCTAGTGACATTGTCACTGATGTAGCAGTCATGTCTTTTATATGTTATCGTCACTTTTATTCAACGTCAAGCCCAAGCCAGCAGTGATCATTGCAGTGATGGCATCAATAATCTGTAACATGTTGTTGTTGCTCCTGGCCTTCCCTATAATATCCTCTGTGAACCTTGCCATGATCTCATCTCCCACCCTATCTATAATATCCCACTTTCTGTGAATCTCCACAAGACCAACAGTCACTTTGAGACTCCTAACATCTGTAATAAAGCTTGCCTTCTGAGTAGTCATATAGATGTTCTCCTTTGATGCGTCCTTACCATTACTGTTCCATGATGTGACAGCACAAGGACAATCATTTGCCCACTGAGATTACTAAAAAATGAATCTGGAGGCAAGGAAAGGACTAGCATCCTCTCAAGGTTGTCATAACCCAAGGTTTTTATGATACCAGTTCTTGCTCCATAGATAATCTTGTACTGCCCTCATCAAAACCAGATATCATCATGTATAGACAAGTGCACATACCTGAATGTAACAATTCTTCTGTTCCAGACCTCCAGACTGTCGAGAGATATCTGTTGTCCAAAAATTATCACCACCATTTCAGATTCTAAACTTCCCAACTGAATATGTACACATTTCGAGTGATAGGTGGCACTTGACCTCAGAATCACATTTTCCTAGAATTTCTCCAATATACTTGGTGATCTTCAAATGCAAGTCAGCTGTGAGATTGATATTCTTATATGGTGGATGGAGAACATGGTCATTGTCTGATATGAATGACTCAATGTTAATTTGCCCAAAGGAAGCAACTATATACTTACAGCCTGTAATGATGTGTTCGTAACCAATTACTCCATCATCTTTGTGCTCACCAACTCACTGAAGCTCATCCTGCAAGTCATAGCATACAGCGAGTTGTTCCAGGTAGATTGCATGTAAGAGAGATTTATTTAGATTGCTCCAAGGGCAAGTGTACAACTGAAGGTTTCTTTGGAGCATACTGCAAAATTGCTCCATAAAGAATGTCCATGTTGTCCAGACTGGTCCACAGTCTTGTATTCCATCTGCAAGGTGAAGTAGGCCATGGATTGTCAGCATGCAAGCTGACAATCACTCAACATGGTACTGATGGTAGTAGCTAGCCAGGTTTGTCAGTCTGCATTGTGTAGAAACAAATATTATTGTACTGCTCATATCTCTCCACCCAGTTGATGAGACAGGTTTTAATCTCACTGACACATTCCAAAGTGATGTGAAAGTGCAACATTACTCTCATGAGATCGCTGAGCTCACACATGTGTGCATAATATTTTTGCCTGCAAAACTGATTCTCAAGAAGTTTCAGAGCAAGGTAGATGAACCAGAAGCACCATGACTCAGCAGTGAAAAGTGACCAATCATTCACAAGATTACTGAGAATACACACAAAGGTAACTAGGATGTATTGAACTGTGGCAGCTGTCTCTCGCCCAACTTCTTGCCAGACATGTGGCTTGATCTTGAACTCCTTGGTCCCTTCACCTAAGCCTTTGAATTGTCCAGTCCAGAAGTCAATGATATTTGGGATAATGTTCTCAAGTAGGAGGTGGAACCACTCCCATGGTAATGACCAAGCATAATCCAGAGATCCAACATGTGACATACTGTTAGAACTGGGGTCTCCAGGAGATAACTCCAGAACTCCAGAGTTCAAGCAGGACTTGGCTTCACCATGTGTGGTGTGCCCTTGTCACAACTCTGGGGGTGTCCTATAATTTCAGAACAGGCAGAAGAAGTCAGATTGACCTTATTGCAACCAAAAAAGGTTGAGGATGATTCAGAAGAGAGTCTTGGAGACTCAAGGGGGTCAGAGTGAGCTTAGGAGACTGTCCAAGTCAATATTCAAACTGGAGTATCTATTACAAGTGTGGAGACTTATATATGGGAGTAGAACATAGGTCTTACTAATAATCCAGAGTGCAGATGCTAAGTGTACCAGAGCTGTGCTCCTAAGCAAAGCACAGGGATGGAGGGTGAACTGGGATGAGGCTAGTGGCTATGTACTGTAAGTGAAGAATGGAACATAACACTAAGAACAAGGAATATTAAACACAGAGGGTCTGGAGTGTCAGGGATGTGGACTTATTGAGAATGCACTGGAGGTCACAGGAAGGAAGTCTGAAGTTAGGTCTGGAGTTAAGTCCAGAGTTTTGGATTGACAGATATAACACATACACAGCAAGTCCTTGATTCTGTCTCCTTGGAAACCTGCTCTTTCTCAGCTTTCATTGTTACAGCTCATATTCTGGCAATGGCCCCAATGAAGCTGCTATGCCAATGAAGCGGCAGAGCCCTGGGGTTCCAGATCACCACTTCCTGTCCATTGCTGATGTTCTTTGGAGGAATGAGGAGGACATAGTATGTGATTCCGATCCCACAAATACCACGAATTTTGCAGGAATAACATGGGTGAATTCTGTTATGGCCCTTGATATGAAGAAACTTTTCGACCACAACAATGTTTCCTAGCTTGAAAATGATATATTCATGTAAACTGAACATTGATTGCTGCATCACATTGAAAGCTTGAATACCATAGGCAAGTTCAACAAATTCATTGTCAAGTGGTACTAAAAATGACTCAAGATCTTTAGGTTGTTTGGGTTCAGGGATAATCCTAACACAAATAAGGTTCCACAGTGCTACATGGAGCTATGGGGGTAGGTTGTAGTTTTGTAGAAGGATAGGAGTATGTAACTACAGGTTCTTTGTGATGCCATCGGAAAAGTAAATTGCATAGTGAAAAGGTGATATCCCAGGGATCCAAAAAATATTGATGGGTAAGTTTAACTTCATCAATGACTACTTTGCACCCAAGTAGTTGTTGGTAGTGTAACCCATCGAAGATATCAGCAATCTCACCTTGTTGATACTGATATGTTGCTTGATATGACATCTTTCTCATCATGTCAACACTCTGGAAGTACCCTCAAAGCCAGGGAATTAAGGGGAAGTAAGTGAAGCTCTGATGAGCTTTCCCATCCTTGAAGTGAGGTTTGTTGCAAAATGGGCATGACTGATAGTGGATGTACTTGGTTGTGTATGTGATGCATGAGGTCGGACAACAGTCATACATGACTGGCTCTACTCCTGACAGAATGCCCATTCAATGAAATATAATGTATTCAGAGGCTAGCTTGATTTTACCACAGAATGTGAAGCAGAGTTACTTGAAAGTTTGCTGTGATATCTTACTACCCGATACAAGTAAGTTGAATGCTCAAACATTGTCACAGTCTTCATCTGAGAGTATGTCACTACCTGTATAGTATTGAAGAATTAGAGTAGCTCAGGCCTCATTATCTGAAACAGGTATGCACAAATTGAGAAGAGCTCCTCTTTACAAACTGCCATACTCTTCTGAAGGTCTTCAAGAAACTCCCTATCTCCTATAAACAGCTCACTGCCTGTGTCAGGCTCAGACTGATGCCCATTGTCTACCTCCATTCATAACCAGCTCAGAGTCCCACTTTTGGGATCTGATCTTTCAGTAGGTTCAGAGGATGAGGTCAAGACATCAGAGCTGTGATATTCAGACTTATCATCATCCATCTCAGACTCAGACTCGCAAGTCTTGCTGCCTGTTGCATCCATATACAATCAGATAGGTACTTAGATTAAATAAATTTAGCTTTACTCTCCTTTATCATCTGAATTGACATCAAAATGGTCTGATTCAGACTCAGATGGTTGGGCTTTATTTTCATCACTGGTTTTCAGTACTGATTAATAGTGGCAATGATGTGTAGTTGTCATATCCATCGAATCTGGGACTCCGGACTTAACTCCGGACAACTCCGGATACCTTTCCTGCGACCCCTGGTGCGTTCTCAATGAGTCTGCATTCCTGACACCCTGGACCCTCTGTATTTAGCATTCCTTGTTCTTAGTGTTACACTCCATTCTTTGCTTACAGTACATAGCCACTAGCTTTGTTCTAGCTCACCCTCTGTCCCTGTGCCCGCTTAAGAGCACAGCTCCAGTACACTTAGCATCCGCACTCCAAACTATTAGTAAGACCTATGTTCTACTCCTGTATATAAAGTCCCCGCACT
>JBBPTJ010000037.1:0-33815 GCA_038094035.1 Pulveroboletus aff. ridleyi
GAGAAAGGTGCCGAACCTTCCATCAGTCACCTCTACTCCATTTCGCCCTCCGAACAGGGAGCCCTTCGGGACTTCCTCGACGAACATCTCCAGATCAGCTTCATCCACCAATCCACCTCTCCTCACGCCACACCCATCCTCTTCATCCGAAAGAAGGACAGTTCCCTCTGATTATGCATTGATTTCCGAGACCTGAACAAGATCACGAAAAAGGACCGCTACCCTCTCCCGCACACCTTGGACCTCCTTGAGGCTCTGAGCAGAGCTAAGATTTATATGAAGCTTGATCTCCGGCACGTGTACCATCTGGTCCATGTGGCCGATGGAGATGAGTGGAAAACATCATTCTGAACATGCTACAGTTCCTTTGAGTGGTTAGTAATGCCATTCAGACTTACTAATGCCCCCACCACCTTCCAGCAATTCATCAACAGCATCTTTGCTGATATGCTGGACATCAGTGTGGTGGTGTATCTTGACGACATCCTCATCTATGCTGCTGACCCCGCCTCGCATCGGAAGCATGTCCAAGAAGTCCTCCGGCACCTCTATGCCAAAGGACTTTATTGCAAACCCAAGAAATGCAAATGGCACAGCGACACCGTCGAGTACCTCAGATATATTCTCTTGCCCTCCAGTCTCTCCATAGCCAAGGATAAGATACAGACAATTTTAGATTGGCTGGAACCCTGGAAAGTCAAGGACATCCACTCCTTCCTGGGATTTGCCAACTTCTATCGCTGCTTCATCCACAGCTACTCCAATATCATGGTTCCGCTGACCTGACTCACCTGTAAGGGTGCCCCTTGGAACTTCTCCAAAGATTGTCATAGGTTCTTCCAACGCCTTAAGGATGCGTTTACCACAGCTCTGGTGCTCGCACACTGGAACCCTGACGCTCCAATTACAGTTGAGACCAATGCCTCTGACCATGCCATCACTGGTATTCTCTCCATAAACTCCAAAAACGATCTCCATCCCATCACGTTCTACTCCCACACCCTCACCGGGGCAGAGTTGAACTACGACACCCACGATAAGGAGTTACTAGCAATCTTTGAGGCCTTCTCCTCATGGCAACATTTCCTAGAGGGTTCCACCCACCCTGTTGATGTAGTCACGGACCACAAGAATCTGGAGTACTTCTCCACCATGAAGCTCCTGATGCGCCACCAGACCCGATGGTCGGAGTTCCTCTGCCAGTTCAATATGGCAGTCCGATATCGTCCTGGTAAGCTCGGAGCTAAGCCTGATGCACTGACTAGACGCTGGGACGTCTACCCCAAAGAGGGGGATAGGGACTTCACTCGTGTCAATCCTGATAATCTCTGGCCCATCTTCACCTCGGAGCAACTCGTGACGTCCTTGCAAGCCATGCTCCTAGAGACTCCGCTACTCTGGGCCTCCATTCTACTTAACACCGAACAAGTCTGCTCCAATATCCTCTCCTCCCTCCCTGCTGACCTAGTCATGTCACCCCTCCTCTCCTCCGAGTCGTTAGACGACCTGAGATGGTCCGTAAGCCCCGAAGGCTTCCTCCTAAGGGACAAACACATCTACGTCCCCAATGCTGCCAACCTCCGACTCCAACTTCTCTGGACCTTCCATGATCACCCTACTGCAGGCCACTTCGGACAGAACCATACATTAGAGTTGATCCGTCGCGAATACACCTGGCCAGGCATTCGGACATTTGTCAAGGACTACATGTCCTCCTGTACAACATGCTCCCGAGCCAAGATCCCCCAACATCGCCCATACAGCTCCTGAAGCAGCTCCTGGTCCCAGAGAAACCATGGAACTCCATATCCATGGACTTCATCGAGCAGCTCCTGCCTTCCTCCGGCTTCACCACCATCCTCGTCGTCGTAGATCGGTTATTGAAGCAAGTCATCTTCGTTCCAACTCACGACACCATCACCTCCGCTGAGCTCGCCAAGCTGTTCCTCCTCCACATCTTCTTGAAACACGGAGTTCCCTCCCACGTCACCTCTAACTGGGGCTCCAAGTTCATATCGCACTTCTTCCGGTCACTAGGTAAAGCTCTCGACATGCGCCTACACTTCACTTCGGGATACCACCCCGAAGGAGATGGTCAGACAGAGCGCACTAATCAGACCCTCAAGCAATACCTCCAGATCTATTGCAACTACCGGCAAGACAACTGGTCGGAACTCCTTCCGCTCATGGAATTCTCCTACAACAACGCACCTAGTGCTACCACTGGCATATCTCCCTTCTTCGCCAACAAGGGTTACCATCCGAACCTCTCCATCAACTCCAATACCACGCTCACCTCCTCCGCAGCCCAGTCCTACGTCACAGACTTGGACCAACTCCATGAATTCCTCCAATCAGAGATGCTGGAAGCACAGAAGCGCTACCAAGGACTAGCAGACACAAGAAGATCTCTGGCTCCAAACTTTGCTATCGGAGATCAGGTATATCTTAAAGCGAAATACCTCCAATCCACAAGACCTTCGAAGAAACTCTCCGAACGATACTTAGGATCTTTCACTATTATTGCTAAGCCAGGTTCACACTCATTTACCTTACGATTACCTGACTCTATGAAATCCGTACATCCAGTCTTTCATGTCTCACAGTTAGAACCCTCCACTCTGAACTCCATCATGAACCATGTACAACCTCCGCCACCTCTGATCAAGGTTGATGGAGAACCCAAGTATGAGATTGCAGATCCTAGACTCCAAGATTGATCGGAGAAGGCGTCACTGCCAACTCCTGTACTTGGTGCATTGGCTCGGATACGAAGGGACTGACGATGAGACTTCTTGGCTACTAGCTACAGAGTTAGGTCATGCTTCAGATTTAGTCTCGGACTTCCACCGGAGGTACCTGGACAAGTCTGGACCACTTCCTCCTTGAGTACTTACTCCATTTCATTTCATTTCCTTCTTTTTTTCTTATTCACTCCTTACTCCGATTTGAACTTTGTTCATTATAAATGAAAACGAAAAGATAAAATGATTCTATTTACATGGCCTCTGGTTCTTCCAGGGCTGCCTCCATCTCCATCTCCACCTCTGCCTCCACTTCTACCTCCTCTGTCCCCTCCGTCTCCACCTCTGGGTCCACCCTCGTCTACATTCCCACCTCCTCGTCTACATTCCCACCTCCTCATATCTGCACCTCCTTGCCCGCACCCCCGTGACCTCCTCTCGGAGCCTCCTCAGCTCCTCCCGCACCCCAGTCACATTCTCTCGCAGGGGCGCGAAACCCCCAGCAATGAGGCCAAGCGACCCCATGGCCTTCGTGAGAAGGGCCACGAGGGCACCTGTAGTGGGATAGGGAGGGGGGTAGGATCACCACCTCCACCCAGGCCTTCTTGCGAGGCACCGGGCAGTCTTCCTTATTCTCTTCATCTGCCTCCTCATGGCCCTCCAGGGCCTCCTTCCTCTTGCAGACAAGGTGGCCACACATGCACACACGGCACGACCTCCCCTTTGACCCCTATTGAGGGGGACGGCACTTCTCACCCCGTTGCATACATTGCGCACATAGGGCCCACCTAGGGTTGGTGGGTTCACACCCTTGTTTCAGGGCCCAAGCTGATGTCGACGGCCTGTCTTTGTTCCTCTTGTCTTCGCTGGGGAACTTGATCGCATCCTCCTGCGGATCCCCATTAGTCACATCTGAGACCTGATGAAGGGGCCATGCACCTGGTTGTGCCCCGTCGCCCACGCCTTCCCCTTCTCCTTGCTCCAGGCCTCCTCTTGTTCCTGATGTGCCCTCTGGAGATGCTCCTCCCGGATTGCCTTGGCGCATTCCTCTGCCACCTTCCTCCACTCATTGCGCTCGCGTTCGGCTTGCCTGGCCCGTTCTTCACGTGCGGTCCATTCCACCTCTTCCTGGGCCCAGCGCTCCTCCTCGACCTTCTTCTCTTCGCAGTGTCATTGCATCTCTTGCAGTTGGGCTGCAAGAGCCGTGATCTGGTTGTCGAGTGGGTTGGTAGTGGGCATGATGTTGAAGGGGGTAGTGACACAGGGAGTGGTTGTGGTTAGTGGACAAGATCAACTTAGTGAGACGCAACCTATTGCCATTTCAAACTCCGACTCGCAGACATCATGTGACCTCCACTTGGTCTTTTCTCCAGTCCAAACTTAACCAGCCTTGAGGGCTCAGCCTTAATAGTGGGGCACTGTCATATCTGCTCCAATCCCCTATCTCCAGACTCTTCACTCCTTCTCTGTTCCTCTGTAATCCAGACTTCATCCTTTCATATTGGACCCCGTTCTTCTATTATCGGACTTCCTTCACTTTTCTTATTTAGTATTCCCTTTGTACCTTCGACCCTCCATTCCCTAGTTACGACCCTTAGCCTCATCCCTTTGACCCTTCACCACACCATATGCTCTTACTACATATGTTCTCCATCTCCACATGCTTCCCTTTTACCCGACACTCCATTCCTCCGTCCAAATTCTGGACCAGACCTCGAATATCAAACCAGTCACCTCCTGTCTCTTGTCCGACTCCCTTCTCTCTCCTCTCTCCCCCTCTCTCCTACAAAATACGAGGACAGAGCCTAGGCAAGGGTGCGGCACATAAGTCCTGTGCCAACATCCTCCTAGGTACCCCCTTGCTGCTCCAAACTCCATTTGTCCCTTCACGAACTTCATACACTAACCTTCGGACCTCCGATCAGACTTGAGTCTGGAGAAACCAGACTTGACACGGGCGGAAGAAGTCAGATTGACCTTGTTGCAAGCAACAAAGGCCGAGGATGGTTCAGAAGAGAGTCTTAGAGACTCAAGGGGGTCAGAGTGAGCTTGGGAGACTGTCCAAGTTGATATTCAAACTGGAATATCTACTACAAATGCTGGGACTTTATATATGGGAGTAAAACATAGGTCTTACTAATAGTTTAGAGTGTGGATGCTAAGTGTACCGGAGCTGTGCTCCTAAGCGGGCACAGGGACGGAGGGTGAACTGGGACGAAGCTAGTGGCTATGTACTGTAAGTAAAGAATGGAGCGTAACACTAAGAACAAGGAATGCTAAATACAGAGGGTCCGGGGTATCAGGAATGTGGACTCATCGAGAATGCACCGGAGGTCACAGGAAAGGTGTCCGGAGTTGTCTGGAGTTAAGTCCGGAGTCCCAGATTCAACAGATATGACACCTTACTAGATTATCAGATAAAACAATAAGAACAAACACTGAACTTTGCTTACTGTCCATAACTCATGGATCTGAGCATCAGGTGGAGGATTGGCAATGACCCTCTGGAGTTGATCTTCAACCTCTTGGTCCAAATCTGAACTATCAACATCAAGACAAAAGTTTTCTTCAGAGCTGAAACCATTGTGCTGGCTGGAAAGCATTTGAAGCAGGCTGTGAAGGCAGAGCAGAAGGTAGGGGACAACAACAGACAACAGACACCTACCAGAGGATTTTATGTTCATAGCCTGATGGATTCAGGCCTGTGCTTTAGATCCATTTAGAAGGATCTGTACACCTGTCTATTGTCAGATGTAATGTAAATTGGACCAAGGTTCCAAGCTAACAATGTAATGTCTTGAGATAAATGGGCATACTGCTTTCAACATGTTTTATTCATTAGCAATGTCATGAGCTCATAGTTGAGTAAACTTGCTTACTCTGTAGCAAAGTGTTTAAGCTTTCACTTAAGTTTTGAATGGTGGTCTACATTCAGTAGCAATCATGTTGGATGATTGACATATGATACTGACATCTTGCAACTGGTGAGTGTGGAGGATGCATGGGCTGGTCTGAAGAACATGGATACTGCAGCATAGATGACTAAATTTAAATATATGAAAAATTGAGCTATGCCCCATGATACTGCCTACCCTAATCCTCTGTAGGAGTAATATTGCAGAGCTATACTAATGATGAGAATGACTCAAGAGAGCATAAAACATATCTCGACTTACACTAGGAGTTCAAATGGAGGTACATGTCCCTGTTGATATGCTCAACAATGAAGTACTCATTCTAATGATTGTTGTCAGGGGCTAGGACAGCACCATGAATGATGGAGCATAGTGGAATGAAGATGCATTTCGCATGGGGCATGAGCTTCACATGCTTGAGCTGGAGATCATGATCGATGGAACAAATGTTACTGATCTTGGCTGTATAGGATGAATAAAAGTGAAAGCCAATGTCTGATCAATGTTGGGGATCTCATATGTAAAGACAAACTGGAGTTGGGCATAGGCAGTTTCAGTCTTGGAATCTTGAAAAAGCACAGAGTTAAATCATGGGTGTCCAAAAAAGGAGGGGTTGCAGCGGAGGTGGTCGGTCAACAGGTTCCAGTCGACTTTTAATTCATAATCTATTCTAATATATCAATATTCAATTACCTGCCAGTCAGAAGGGTTAGACAGAAATTGAAAGGTTTGGTCGGTGTAGACACGCACCTGGAAGTTGACAGGAAGCCAGATATAGGATCAGATATGAAAGCCATATGCAGGAAGAGAGGCATTGAGGAAATCAGTGAATCTCTTGCAGAATTGAGTAAAGGAGTGATCAGATTGCTCCTTGTTCACCACATCTGCTAGAGTTGTTGGTGGACACTGCGAACCTAACCTGAGGTTGCTGCAGTTACCTGGGCCTATGAGTCCTTGTTCAATCACAGAGCCACTTCTGTCATCTCCCACAGTTTCATCATCAATACTCGAGTCTTTGGCATGGTCTATGGACATTCAAATGAGCTTCACCACAAGTTAATGGTGGTCGACTTGCAAGATCTAATTCAAACATAAGTCCACCCATAACAACACAGAAAAGTGATTAAGCTATGACAGAGCGACATATCTGGCCTGTGACATCCTTGCCATTGGATTGAAGTTGATAGGCCTCTTTTAATGGCCCATGCATGCCCTCGTTTGGGTGAGTACTGTAGTTCCATGCAACACCTTTGTTACGAACATTGTGGACGATGTGTTTCGCAAGATGGGTCTTAGGAAAGTTCCAGTCGGTCTTGAGGTCTCCGATGGCATTCGGTTGTGAGGCATTCTCAACATACCCCTATTTCCCACACATCAGCATCAAATAACTTTAGCTCCATAGAATAAAGCAACAACTTACTTTCAAAGCTATATTGAAGGTCTCTAGTTCATTCTCGAATGCTGAGAGTGTACTACTCATATGGACATCCAAACTGACCAGGGTATCAAGGCAGAGATAGCTGGCTAGGACTTGTAATAGACTGTATCCAGTGGGGTTATCTTTTGTGTTACTTAGAACATGAAGTGCAGTATAGAAAATTTGCTAGAGTTAATAGTGATTAGAAAAGGTCATTACTGACTGGATAATTGGAAAACTTATAACAGAAAGATCCCATAACTTGTTACTGTCTGCAAACAAGACATTTATCGTCTGTTGAAAATGTTGAAGGCCCCTTCAACATGGAAAGTTGGCTATACTGATAGTATGTCAGTATCTACAACCGAATTCCAAAGCAGATGATATGCACTATTGGTCTATCGAATTTTCCATCTTACACCCAAGGAAAGCAAATATTTTCTTCATATCCAGCCAAATGTGATGACCCTATAGACCACCATTGAAACAGTGAAGGTGGTTGAAACTTATGGCTTGATAAAGAGATGAATGGCAAACAAGCCAGAAGACATTCTGTATAATTCAGAGTTAATGAGGTCTTACTATCAGTAGAGATAACTAACCAAAACTGGGCACAATCCAAGTGCTTTAAGAAGGTCTTCACCCTTAGCTCAGTTTTGCACATAAACTTGCAGTGCCTCCTTACTTTTACTATGAGACTGCAGTGGAAAGTTCTGGAAGAGGTTGTGGAGACACTCCTTGGGAACCAAGCAAACTGGGCAGGGGCACTTTCCACCATGGCCACAAATAAGAGCCATCATACATCTGTATCATGTAATGTGTGAGCAGAAAAGCATAGTTATCAATGTTATTGTTATTTCATAAAACTTACTGTTCTTCATAGTCTGCTGAAAGCATTAAGATCACAGGAAATAGCCAGTGCATGGTCTTGTTGTTTTTGTTGCAAGACTAAGGGGATGGAGCTCAGGTTTCTGATGAAGAAGACTAACATTGTCAACTAACCTAAGGGGATGGAACTATGTAGAAGTTAGATACATAAAGTTATTAGTTGGGTGCTAAAGTAACTCACCTCAGACTTCTGATGAAGAAGACTGAGGTGCTAAGAAGCTACTATCTGAATTAAGAGTCCAAATGTGATTACATAAGATATTTACCATTGTTGCTACACATGCTGATGGAACATGGAATGTATGGTGAGAGGGGGCATGCGACAACAGTTGTATGGAGGTGTATATCCATATCCATATCCAGAGCGAGAGTGTTGGATAACCTCCTCTAGTAACTTAAGGATTGCCTTGTGCCAGATGAGGCATTTGAGATTTGTATATCCAAGCTTCCCCTTTTCCTCAGGGTCTTCCCCAACCTACCCATGAATATTTATCATTAGATATTCATATTAAAGTAACATCTAACTCACAATTGGGAGCCATCCTACAACTGTTCCACCTCCTATTTGCTTGCTATTCTGTATTTCAACTGGTAAGATTCCACACTGAATGATGACAGGGTATCCCTTCACTGTACTGAAACTCAACAACTTTGACTTGTCTGCATATAGTATTAGAGTGAACGACATGGCGTTCTCGATACCATGTGGTAAACTTGACTAAAATTGATACAAGATTTAATTATGATGTGCTCTAACAAATAATACTACATACATACTTGTATGTCCCACCAGCTATCTCCAGTCCATGGTTTATTGTAGAGACATTCAAGCTCGCCAGTGGAGGTGTGCTTATAGATATGCTGGGCATCTCACTCAAAGTGAGGGGTGAGCACAGGATTTTGGAGGAGATCGAGGGCCCACTGCCACACAGAGCATGTATGAACCTCATATATGTCCTTTCCTTCTTCTTGTAGAGGACAGTTATCGAATGTTTTAAGAACTGAAATGCAAATGGATTAATAGAGAGGAGAGGAGAGAAGAGGATACCACACACAGGAGTGAGCTGCTTTCCCACAGAATCATAGGCTGCATGGAGTTCTGAGTCATTCTTGATCATGATCTGAGCATCACCACAGGCAACTCATGCAAAAAGGTCAAGGAGTGTCTCAACCTGTCTTCTGTTTAAAGAGGCATTGAGTGTGATCTCTGCAAACTCGAAGTCACCATGAGTATGAAATAGACTCCAGGGAGTCGGATCTACCATGCCATGAAGGGTTCTTGACTGAGCATGGAGGTCCTCATAAGATTGGTAGGTAGGCTCACATTGAGTGTGAGGATGATATTCAGTCTTACATAAATTTCTTGAAATTGGTTGGCTTGGCTCTGTAAGAGCTCAGTGGCTAATCACTAAGGTAAAACTAAGTATTCTAAGTGCGATGTAGGGATGATTACATAAGCACTAAATGTACTGCCACATCCCGAATTGAGAAATTCCAACACTCCCCCTCAAGAGGTGATGTGGTAGTTTAGAAGAAGAAACCTAAATAATCAAAAGAAGGAAATACCTCCAATAGGTTCTATTCAAATGAGGGTGTCCGGTATCAAAGTCCGGTCATATCTCGAGTCCGTGAGGTAGTCCGTTCGAATCCATGCGGTCCACGTGCACGCACCTTCCTAATCAGGTAATCGCGTCTCGCGGTGCAGTTGGACTTGCCTGGCTGCAGCATTTCATCTCCTCGGCTTGGATTGCAGCATCTTGCATATGTGCAGAGTATATAGCCTTGAATATATATTTTCGAGCTTTCTGTGCGTCTCGGGTTGAATCTGGATCGGATTTGGTGAGTCCGTGTGATTTATGATGGGTCTGTGTCGCTGTGCTGAGAGGTTACCATATATGGTAAGTTGCGGCTCGTGGCCATCCGCTGTGACTTCAGTGCACGCGATCCATCTTCAATCGGCTTCTACACCTCTGCATCGCGTCTCGCGGCCCCGGATCACTCCCCTGGCTCATGTACATTGTGTATGGCCTGTCCCAACGCTTCAATCGGCTCAGTACGTCCTTTACATGGGTTGTTCAACCCAGTATGTACACCCTTGCAGCTGACTTCTAGGTGGCGATCTTCAGCTTTCCACGTCGGCGTGGTGGATTCGGGTGCCTGGTAGGACGTCTAGGGACCTTTACTGGTCCATCGGGTTGTCCAGGTACGTGTGTGGTGCATCGTCCATACTGGATATGCTGATTGTCTTCTGCTTCAGCTAGCAAATCCATTCTGACTCGGATCGAGTCGTGGTGTGGCGAGTTGACGGGCTTCGCATGTGGTTGTGGAGTGGTGTGGATGGCTCAGGTATGTCTTCCACTGCGCGCTTTCGGGATTCTCGCTGACCTGACTCTATTCTAGTTAGCAGGCTCGTCTCGAGTCGCTTCGAGTCGTGGCGTGTCCCGCTCACTGTGCCATCCATCTGGCATGCTGCATGGTCCATCTGGACCTCATCTCCATCGCTCCTGCGGTTGGTCGGGTCATCTCGAGCTTCTTCAGGTGAGTGCTCCTTAACCTGGTGCTCGGGCCCTTCGCACTGGCGTTTTAACCCATCTGACAGCTTCTTCGGCACATTGTGGGGTTCTGTGTCATCGATCAAATGTCTCAGCACATCTGCATCGCCTCCTGGATCATATATGGTGCGTTTCGGGTCCTTAGACCTACTAGGTGCACTCGACCTGTTTTCATCGACATTCTCACCTACTGACCTTTCCGGCAGTTCCTTTGGCTCGTCGGCATCGCTCTCAATACTTCTGGTGGGCATTGACTGGTTCGTCTCACCTGCCAGGTCGTTTGTGGGTTTCGGCTCTATGAGCCTACTTGGTGAGTCTATTCTCTTCGCATTGACATGCTGCCGCTCTGATATCATTTGCAGCTTCCTCGTCTCTCTCTCGACATCTTCGGCGCAGGCTGATGCCCTCGACGTGTCCGTCGTATCGCAGGGTCGTCTGACGTTGCTGCTCGCCAGGTCCAATCGCCCTCTTTTGAGCTTCGTGCTCAGGGACTCACGGCCTCATTGTGCGGCTCTCACCAACTCATTCGCAGCTCCCTCAACACCTTTAGACACTCTTCGAGTGGGTGTCATGCTGCTGGTAAGTCCGACATTGTTGCTCGCTGGTACTGACCTCCCTCCCTCGAGCTCAACGCTCAGGGACTTGTCAGCTCACTGTGTGGGTTCGTTGGATGGTTCGGATGGAATGGGAGAGTCGGAGAGATGCTCAAGTGAGTCTCCTTCGTCCGTCGAGGTGTGCTGATCGTCTCTGTTAGCTTTTGCCATCGATCAGCTATTTCGTCTCGCAATTACTCTCTCCCTCTCGCTTGAAGCTCCTCGAGTCACCTCGGGCTTCTCGCTTTCGTCATGCACACTATGGTGTGTTCCACTGACCATCCCGCTCGCTCTGCTCACCAGAGCTTCGCAGGTTGCAGTCATCCACCTCCCCCTCTCAAGCTCAAAGCTCTGGGGTACGAACGGTGGGTCTTCGCTTTCGCAGAATTCGTCGGGCGGCTCGGGTAGCTGCCTGGGTCGACAAATTTCATTGCCGTTGTCATCCAGTGCCTTCGTGGCCTCATCTGACATGGCCATCTCGGCCTCTGCACCCATCTCACCACCTTGCGCATTCGCTCACGCGATGTGCTCGTTCCGCTTGCTAACTGGGTGCTGTAGGTATATGCGGACCTTATTCGATGTAGCCATTTCGTCGGCTCGGTCGGGTTGCTCATCTCGAGCTGCTTCAGGTGAGTTTCTCTCGACCTTTCGCTTCGACCTTGTGTGCTGACGTTTCAACATACGCTCCATCTTCTTCAGGCTATATCCAGCATCCTCAGCCATTCCTGATGCCAGTGAGATATCTGCTTCAGATGCAGTGCCCGCAGTTTCACAGCTTGCAGGCCTCCAGCTCCCTCCCTCAAGCTCGAAGCTGTGGGGTTTGCCTTTCGGTGTTTCAGGTTTGCTGAACATATCTGGTGGTCTCGGAAATGCGATAAATCGCATGGGTGAGTTTCTGTTCGTTTTCAAGGTGCGCTGACCATTTTCATCGAACTCCATAATAGGTTGGTCAGTCTTTTCAGCGCTCTTCTCGATGGCACGAATCGAGCCGTTTTGACTATGGTTCACCTTTTTTCTTTTCAGGTTTCCAACATGGCCACCACCTCCAACACTCTCTTCGAATATATCCACCGTTTTGACTTTCTTCGGCATCTCGGTCTTTTCAATATCTCGGCCAGTCCGCTGTGTCAGCGGTCGTTCTCGTGGGGAAATTGGTGCGTCAGTCGGCACTGCTGGTGCAGCACTTGTTGCGCTTATTGTGTCGACAGTCTCAGCAACCTTCTTGGTAGTTCTCTCAGCCTCTTCTAACTTTCCGGTAGCCTTTTCATCCTCATGCGCTGCTTCAGCGGCTGTGCGCACTTCCTCGTAAGGTAGGGTAGGCTTTCCGAATCGAGTAGTTAGGTATTCATAGCATTCATGTACTTTCTCAAATGAGAGCATGCCTATGAGTATGGAATCCGGGATAGTGGAAGTGAAAATCCACTTTGCGAGGGCTTGGGTCTGCCTGTCCAAGTGCGCTACTGGCCCGAAAAGGTGTTTGCGCAGTCCATGGATATCTAGGGCTTCTGTGGTGGCTGCGCACCACTCCGTCCAATTACTGCCATCGCGGGAGAGTTCAATGGAGCAGTCGAAGAACTCCATTTTGAGTGAATTCGCTTGGCTATTGAGCACAAGTGGGGCTCATAACCTCTTGAAATTGGTTGGCTTGGCTCTGTAGGAGCTCAGTGGCTAATCACTAAGGTAAAACTAAGTATTCTAAGTGCGATGTAGGGATGATTACATAAGCACTAAATGTACTGCCACATCCCGAATTGAGAAATTCCAACAAAATTCAGACAAGTTAGGGTCATTACATGATCACCCTGTTTGGGGAATCCCAGGGGGGACTGTGGTATGACTGTCAGCACAATGATATGTATAAAGTATGAAGCCCACCTTGTTCCTCAAGTAATCCAAACTCTCCAAATAATTCATTGAATGGTCCAGGATCAGTGCTAGCCACAACAGCTAATATAAAACAAAATCAGCAGCTCCTGGGAATTAATATGAATGCATACAACATCAAAGAGCTCACTGTTGTCCACTGGAAAGAAGGGGAAACACGATGCAGATGGCTCACCAGTACCAAATGCTGAAGCATTGGATGGCCCTGCATTATTAACAAATCCTGCTGCCATCGCAGCATGTCTTTCTGCTAGAGTGAGGTTCGAATACCGAAATAGTGCACAATCAAGATCAGTCTCACCTTCCTGAGCCTCTGCATAATGATGGGAAGCAAAAAAGCAGTCGTTTTCTTTTTCCTTTCACTTCTTGCAACTCCTTTTGTGAGACAAAAGCTCTTGTTGTTTAAACTTGTTGCCACAGATAGAGCATGTCTTCAGAATGGTTGTAGCCTCCCCAAGGACATATCACACAGAGGGACAAGGGAGTGCCATGTCGAAAAGTCCAATGGAAGTGCAAAAGCTCACTGGAAGCTGCCTACAGGTATACACATGTCATCCACATGATATCCAAAATGTGTTGTCGAACTCACCTTGTACACTGAGATTGGCAATGAGCCCTTGTAATAAATTCCCTGAGTGCCATGATTGGTTATGATAGGATTCAAGATCGGTCTATTTCCAGAGATCCAACATCAAATTTAGCATCACTGCCTGAGCCTGAAAGTCTGATATCATACCTTTAGATCAATAGCGCTACAACCAGTACATTGCTTTAGACACCATGAGCAATGACTTGCAGATTGTGATCTGTTTCAATGTGTTAATAACATTGGGCAGTTTGTGCATTTAAACCTACTCTAATGAGGCCACAAATAATTATTTATCTAGTATTGTGAGGCGCCTTCTGGATGGTGTGCAATCATGATAACACTATGTCTACTTTGAATCAACATCCAGCAACAACTCATTGCTGTCCCTTCAAAGCCTAATCCCGTTAAAGTTGATAGCACTGATGGTTAACAAGCTAAAGTAATACATTGCTACTACTGACACTAGTATAGGCGGGCAGAAGGAAGAAAAGCAGAAAGAAGTGCCTGTGAGAAAAAGTTGGGCTTATATACTGGAATGAGTGACTCGCCACATTTGGAAACAGAATGTGTCAGCGTCTGCCATGACCACATGCCACACTTTCCCAGCTGAGCTTGTCTGAGTTTAAACCATCACTCGTTGCAGTTTATAAGTCTTTCATCGCTGCAACATTGTTTTCTTTCCTTCCCCCACATAAGTAATACATAGATAAGATTATCTTCACTAATAATCAGTACACTATAATTCTATATGGCTTGATTACTGAATAGGTGTAAAATTTATAGTAAACCCTTAAAACGACTATCAAGGACGATAATACCTGTCGCGCAATCGATTTGTTCAAGAGAGAGTAAATAATGATAATATTTCTATTTCTGCTGTAGAACAAATTCTAATTCTCTGAACCACAGGTGTATTTAATTTCGTGTTATTAAACCCAGGCTATGCATTTGCCTGCTCTGAACCCCTCCCATTGTTCCATGGGAAATGATTGTCTCGTTCCAGTATTTAGCAGCTCACTTGACAATGACACAGCTCTTTCCTGTTCGTATAGTAGCTTGTGGCATCCAGTAGTATTAGAAATACCATTAGTAGTACAACCATATAATCGAATACTGCGAGTGCATTTCAATCAAATGCCCAGCAGTCATAGACTGATTCGAAAATATCTGTAGGATTAGACTAGCATTGAAGAACCTCATCAGAGACATGTTTGTTGGGGAGCTATTATAAGATGTCAACTTAGTGAGTCTTCTCAAGGCTCATTACTAGCATTAATGAACTGATTCAAAAATATCCGTAGGATTAGAATAACATAATCAAAGAACCTTATCAGAGACAAGTTTGTTGGGAGGCTATTACAAGATGCCAACTTAGTGAGTCTTCTCGAGACTCATTGACAAAGTAGATACTGAGTATCATGAACGCCCACTAGACTACACATTCACATATCCATGCACTTGTAAGTAAAATTACTATCTTCCATTCTTTGGATAATGTTGATAATCTGCACACTATTGACAGCATTCTTCATGTCGCTTCTCACTGAGGTCCACATGGCTTGGCTCCTAGTAAAGCAATGAGCTGCTGACTCCATCTCATTTATTGATCTGGAGAACAAGCTATTTAAGCTTGGGACCTATGACTACAATGAGTGGAAAGATGTATTCAAGAAGGTGGAGGTTGTCTTGGACCCCACAGAAGATCACCCCATTTCCCCTGTTGATATTGTTGTTAAGGAGGCCAGAGCTTGTGGGATCTCTTTTGCTGATAACATGTGCAATAGCCCTGCACCTACCCCAGGATCCTTGCATCCGATTGTGTTGTGCAGCTGGAGGCCTTCAAACAGGCCCAAGCAGTTGCAGAAACGCTGCAAACTTGACATCAGCAGGTATTTGGATGTCCATGCCATAGAGGATGATGATGATGGAGAGGGAGAGGGAGATGATGAGTCTTCTGACTTAGATGGTGAAATTGAACCGATTCCCTTGTATTTGAGGCAGATTGATTGGTCAGGGCTCCGCACCTTTGTCAAAGACTTGGACAGAATCGCTGACCATTACATCAAGACCAATACCCATTCTTGCCACCACTCTCACACACCACCGGGGGGCAACAATATTTGGTGTTACTTCATGGATTTTTATTCAGGTGAGTGACAAATCTCTAGTGTAAGTCTTCCTGCTGACATCCTGCTATAGACTATGCCGCCCGCTATGTCCTGGAAGTCCTCAAGCCTCACGTCTCTGAGGCTCTAGTTATCCCTTGGCTCTCCCGAAGCCTGTATGTGTATGGCTCTACCCCTGTGAAGATATGGTCTGCCATGCCCCCCTCCCACAGAGGTCTGTCGAATTTTCACCATGGGACCTATGTTACCTTGCTAAACCTGGGTGTGGGTTATTAGGAAGGGCAAGTATAAGAATGACTTGGGCTATGTGCTCAACTGCATTGGTGATGCGGTCAATGTCCTGGTTGTACCATGGGAGCGCCCATATGACCTACTCAAGGAGAAGTCACAGAAAGTCCGGGCTCTGTTCAACCATCAGACTGCTTGCAAGGCTGGCTTAGCTCTGACGTTGATTGAGAACTCGAGAGACATACCTGTCTTTCAGTGCAGCGGTGCCTCCTACTTCGCCAGCCTTCTTCATCTCTCACTGACAAAGGATGACATTGAGTCTGTGCCCATTCCCTATCCAGACAAAGTTTGCCTATACGCACAGGTGGGGATTGATCCATCTCTGACAGAGGAAACCTTTGATCTCTTCTCTTCCCAGTTTTGGGTAGAAGGGGATTTCATCCATTCATCATTCCCTGAGCTCCTTGGTAAGAAGGTGTTAGTAATCGCTGTTGACATCTACAAACGATCGGTATCCCTCCTTCTGGAAAATCAAGTATATGAATGCTCTCTTATGGAGCAATGTCATGTATTCTCTACTGGGGACTGCCTACATGTCATTGCTGGTCCCGACCATGATTACAAGGGCATGGTCACCGCAATCCTGGAAGATAAGGTTGTCCTCTGTTCATCAACTGACCTGTCCTGTAAGGTGAGTGTGATTACTGCTGCATCATTGAAAGATGGTTAGTGGGTGTGGGGTGTAGTAGGTAGGGGTCGAGTTTCCTCATCCCAAGGGGTCCTGTGGAGGGTTAGTACCGAGGACAGACAACTACGACCGACCTCGGTGCACAAGGGCAAGATGAGATGGTTCTGGACAATGTTCCGGACAGGAAAATAGTAATCTGGTCGACAGTGAGGACTGGGTGCACGCGGGTGTGATCATGGATGGGACCGGATTGAGAGCGATAGGGGGCGAAGATGAATGGAACTGACAAAGATGAAGAGAAACTGATGAAGACAAGTGGAAATTGATGAAGACAAGCAGAAATTGATAAGGATGAATGAAATTGACGAAGCTGAGTGAGATTGACAATGATAGGGGGAAAACCTGGCCAAGGACAAGAGCTGGATACAAACAATGGGTCAAGGATGAGGACCCAGAAACTGACAATGATGAGAGAAACGATGTCAAGAACGATCCCGACGATGAGGAGAGGGGGATTCGGACAATGGGAGATGATCAGTGGGTGCCAAACTGATGAGATTCAAGATCTCGATACAAGACCTTTATAGTCCGGGCATTTCCCTGGACTTGTATCTATGGTAATGACTGAGGTCCTATGAAGGAATGCTCGATTCTAAGTAACAAGATGGCAAGAAAAGCAAAGAGTCATAGTGGAAAGTTAAATAAGATGCGAATAAGTGATAAAACCAATGAGTGATAGATATGACTATGTGATCCGGTAGACGGAACCAGACTGGATGAAACAGATGCACAAGAACCCAGGACCAGATACACGAGTCAGGTGAAAAGATAAACGAAAGACAGAACAGACTGACCTTGAGATGGTACAGAAGGACTCAGGACACGAATAGGACACTTGATGGACATATGGATGAGCTGAAAAATAGGACCTACAACCATAGGAGGCTGCAGGCTCCTACATCATTTCACAGCCTAATTTTTTTTAGATTCAAGTCTCAAACTTCTATGTGGGGACTTGGAATCCTGACCTTTGATTGTCATTGCAACACCCCCAACTGCCACTTCCTTATCTCTCACAGCGTAAAGATACGAGCCTCCAGCTTGGCGACTGGGCCCATGTTGTTGATGGCCCACACCGTGGCCTTTGGGGCTATATCGATCAAATGAGTGAAGGTTTAGTTTGGATTTTGGTCCCCAAGGATCCAAATGAACAATCTGATGCAGATCTCAGAGGTTTGAGTGGTGAGCAAGCATGTGTCAAGGTCTCAAATATTATATCTACATCATCCCCCAACACTCTTAGTTTCACCAAAGACAAGGGGTATGATGTGATCATCAGAGACGAAGTCAGAGTTGCAAGAGGGGAATACTGAGGTCATTAAGGAGTCATGAAAAAGCTTCACTATCACAAAGCTCACCTTGATCTGGTGTTTCAGGATAGTCTTGTGGTGGGTACCTTCTCTTGCAATTCTTCCATACTTATGACATACATGTGCAGGTTACCGTTCCCTTAATCTGGTGCATGAAGATTGTGGACTTCTCCCTATACAAGGTATCTAGGCTAGTGGGCAAGGAAATTTGGATTGTCGGCAGGGCATTCAAGGGAAAATGGGGGATGCTGTTTGCTCTGGGCCAGAACCAGAGCGTCGTATCTTTATATGGGCACCCAGCTCTGAACGTCTCTAACTGGCACATTTCCTCACTGTAGGTCTTTTAGCTACTCTTTGGGGTGATTCTGATCTATTCCTTTAGTTCTGGTGTTCTCCTGATAGGTAGAATGTTGGATCAGCTCCGCCTGACACAATTAGTGGAACTTATTTGTAGTTCCTTCATCGCTCAAGTTGACAAAGGTCTGTGTAAGATCCCACCACTGTCTCCGCAAGCATCTACTGCAGAACTTTCTTCTGCACCTGAAGACTCAGCATAGGCCATAATACCCTCTGACATCCCCACTTCTTATGTGGAGCCCTCAGATCTCCAGGATATGTATTATAATTTCTACTTATACATGAATGATAACCTACCAACCTGCTGTCCAGGCCAAATTCCTTGGCTTTTCAATAATAGTTTTTGCAACTTCGTGGGATACCACCTTGCATTCAATGTGGACCTATGATTTAAGGGCAGGTCATTTCTCAACTGCGTTGCTCGTACAACCTGTCCTGACCACTTTTGTGGCCCCTCTGGCCCTAGCCCTGAAGGCTCTGTCTTGGTCACTGTCCCAGGACACAACAGAGGGTCCAGACTTGAGCACCATTACATCCCTGTGAAGTTTCTGAAGCCTGCCCTCCCAAGCAGCAGCGGGAAGGACAAGCATGCACTAATACTAGTCGGTGAGCATGCTGGCCAAATTCATTCCATCACAAAGTATTAGAGAAAGAAGGAGGTACAGTTAGATGAATGCTGGTTTTCTTGCGACAACATTTGCCCTGCTTACCCATTTTCTCCCTAATTCATGCCCATATCCACTGGGATTCCCATTCACATTTAACATACTTTTTTCTTCCTTATGACCTCAGACAATACATAGCCATCTGGATATTTTCTGATTCATTGTTCATTTTAATTTCCTGAAGCTTTCTCAGCTCCTTTCTGTTTTTACTATACCAGTTGCCAACCATTGCATAGGTAGACCTTCTCTGTGTCATATCTGTCAATCTGGAACTCTGGACTTAACTCCGGACCCAACTCTAGACTTTCTTCTTGCAACCTCCAGTGTGTTCTCAATGAATCCACATCCCTGACACCCCGGATCCTCTCTATTTAGTATTCCTTGTTCTTAGTGTCATGTTCCATTCTTTGCTTACAGTACATAGCCACTAGCTTCATCCCAGTTCACCCTCCATCCCTGTGCCTGCTTAGGAGCACAGCTCTGGTATATTTAGCATCCACACTCCAGACTATTAGTAAGACCTATGTTTTACTCCCGTATATAAGTCTCCACACTTGTAGTAGATATACCAGTTTGAATATCAACTTGGACAGTCTCCCAAGCTCACTCTGACCCCCTTGACTCTCTAAGACTCTCTTCTGAACCATCCTTAGCTTTCATTGCTTGTAACAAGGTCAATCTGACTTCTTCCGCCCGTTCCGAAATTACAGGACACCCCTGGAGTTGTGATAAAGGCGCACCACATATGGTGAAGCCAAGTCCTGCCCGAACTCCAGAGTTCCAGAGTTACCTCCCAGAGACCCTGGTTCTAACAGTATATTCAAACTCCCTCTTGTTATAACTCCTAAATTGCATCCATCATGGCCACTCACATCATGTACTCCAGAATGCGCACTGTTGGTGCAAACCTCCCTCCATCCCCATGTTTCAATCCACTTAGCATATTTGCAAGCAGTCACCGAGGCCCCGCCATCATCAACCAATTCCACAGTTTCTCTACCCACTGTACTCCGGCATCCATTTCCCAGGCTTGTGCCCTCCAGCACTTGCTGACTCCAGATGCATGGATCACTGAACTCGAGGACAACAGATCATCATTGTTCAACCTACCCTAAGAACAAGATATCCCTTCACTACCCAACAGTCCTGGAAGCCTGGGAGGTCTGGATGGTCCTGGAGGTGATTCCTCCAATGAAGACCCCGACTTCCCTGAGCTCAGACCTGAGAATAGTGACAACAAGGAAGACACCCCTGGAGATGAGAATGAGAATGAGCAAGTCCCTTGGGACACGCTCGCCCTCCTTGCTGATGCTATCTGTGGCCTTGCCTGCTCCTCTTGTCGATGCCCCGCTGATAGCACTCCCTACACCAAAGTCTGAGAACCAGATCAATTCGATGGAACTGACCCCCAGAAACTCCAGACCTTCCTAGTCCAGTGTGAACTGAACTTCCAAGACTGTCCTAAGGCCTTTCAGATGGATCACGCCAAAGTAACATTTGCGCAATCCTATCTGAAAGAGATGGCATTGGAATGGTTCAAACTGGACCTCCTCCTCGATGAGAACCCCAATCTCCATCTGGTCTGGATGGATAATTTCTGGGAATTCATCCTGGAGTTACAGACGAACTTCAGACCCCATAACCCCATTGGTGACACAGAGCACAAACTTGACCACCTGTCCATGAAGGACTCCCAATGCATCAACAAGTACATGGTCAAGTTCAACCGCATTGCTTCACAAGTTCAAGGCTACAGAGAAGGTGTCCTCCAGCACCACTTCTACAATGGCCTCCCTGACCGGATCAAAGATGAGATCTCTCATGTCAGGAAGCCACCAACTCTCTCCAAACTCTGGACCCTCACCCAGGCCATCAATGCATGCTATTGGGAGCGCAAGTCTGAGGTTAATCGCCAGGCAAAACCATCCGCCAACTCCTCCACCAAATCTGACAAATCATCTGGCTCCGGAAGCCACCAATCTAGAAGCAACCCCAACTCCAGTGGTCCTAGGGAAGTCTGCCACCACCTCCGCCACTTCAAAGCCCAACCTTTCTGCCAAGCTAGGAAAGGATGGCAAGCTCACAGCAGCCGAGCGAAAGCGCTGCTTTGACCTTAAGCTTTGCATGTTCTGTGGCCAAGATGGTCACATAGCCAAGGAGTGTCCAAAGTCAACCTCCAAGGCCGCTAAGAGTCGAGCAGCCAAATTTGCAACTCTGGAAGCCAAACTGGAGACCTTTTCAGAGGCAAAAAAATAGAGTGTGACCTCTAGAACTCCACACAGTCTGGGGGTTGCGTTGACTCCACTAGTGCACCAATGGAGATCCGGCTCAATGCATCCACTCTTTCTGATCCTCACTCTCTTATTTCCTCCATCAGTATCTGTGAACAAGATATTCCCCCGTTCCCCATGCTTGTAGACTCCAGATCTTCTGAGTGTTTTATAGATACAGAATTTGTTAATAAACACAATCTTTCAACCTACTCTGTACCCCTACTCCAACTCTGACTTTTCGACAGGACATCCAACTCTACTATCACTCAAGCCATCAACCTCACCATCCACTTTGAAACCGGCAATATCACTCCAACAATGTTATATGTCACTCTGCTAGATGGATCCTGTTCACTGGTTCTGGGACACAACTGGCTCACCCACTTCAATCTGTTGATTGATTGGGTTTTGAGCAGTATATCGTTCTGGCCATCTGAGCAGCCTGCGCCAGCAAAACTGAGCTCACCTCTGCAGCCTCTGGATCCACCTCCTCTGGCTGACCCTGTCACACCCGATCTGCCAAGTTTCTCCAAATGCCAGGCTCCACCCATCTCTTTTGTCAGCACCCCTGCTTTCGTGTTAGCCTGTTGACTCCAAGGTTCCACCCAGTTCAGCCTGCAAATCCGCTCTCAGGAGTCTGAACTCTGGGCAGTATCTGCTGATCCAGTCCCCCCTTTGGCTCTGGTCAACCTATCCAGAATCCCTCCAGATTACCATGACTTCGCAGATGTGTTCAGCAAGAGTAAAGCGTCCATGCTCACCCCACATCGTGAACACAATCTGAAGATTGACCTGGAGGAAGGTACCTCCCCTTCCTTGGGCACTCTCTACTCCCTCTCCCCCTCCAAGCTTGAGGCTCTCTGGACATTCCTCAATGAATACCTCAAAAACAGGTTTATCCGCCCATCCTCTTCCGCCCACACTGCTCCGGTCCTCTTTGTCCGCAAGAAGGATGGTTCCCTCTGCCTCTGTGTCAACTTCCAAGGACTCAACAAGATCACAAAGAAAGATTGCTACTTACTTCCCTGCATCTCTGACCTCCTTGACACTCCAAGCCACACCAAGGTCTATACCAAGATCAACCTCCGGCATGCGTACCATCTGGTCCAAATTGCTGAGGGCGATGAATGGAAGACCTCATTCTGGACACGCTATGGATTATTTGAATGGCTTGTCATGCCATTCGGTCTGATGAATGCCCTTGCAGCATTCCAGTGGTTTGTAAACTTGATCTTTGCGGATTTCCTCGACGTTTGTGTGATAGTCTACCTGGACGATATCCTCATCTTCTCTGAAGACAAAGCCTCCCACAAGGAGCATGTCTGAGAAGTTCTCCAGAGACTCCACAAACATGACCTCTACACAAAACCTGAGAAGTGCAAATGGAATACTGACTCCACCAAATACCTTGGCTACCAGCTTTCTCCCTCTGGCCTGACGATGTCCGAAGACAAAGTCACAGCTATCTGGGATTGGCCAGTACCTCGGAAGGTCTGGGACATCCAATCCTTCCTCGATTTCATGAACTTCTATTGACAATTCATCACTAACTATTCCGACATCATCATACCCCTCACCCGCCTTACTTGTAAGGGCACCCCATGGCTCTTTGAATACTCATGCCTTGCCGCTTTCCAGTCCCTCAAGGATGCCTTCACCTCTGCTCCTATCTTTGTCCATTGGACTCTGGATGCTCTGCTCATAGTGGAAACTGATGCCTCCAACTATACCATCGCTGGTATCCTCTCCATCCATTGTCTGGATGAGAAGATCCAGCCTGTTGCCTTCTATTCTCAGACACTGTCCACTCCAGAGCTCAACTATGACACCCATGACAAGGAACTCTTGGCGATCTTTGAGTCCTTCTGGGCTTGGAGACATTACCTTGAAGGATCTGGCACTCTGGTCGATGTCATCACTGACCACAAGAATCTTGAGTACTTCGCCACCACAAAGCTCCTGACCCATTGGCAAGCCTGCTGGTTGGAATTCCTCTCTCAGTTCAACATGGTGGTGCGTTTCTACCCTGGACGCCTTGGCGCGAAGCCTGACTCCCTCACTAGATGCTAGGATGTCTACCCCAAAGAGGGGAATAGGGACTATGCTCATGTCAACCCACACAACTTCTGCCCCATTTTCACCCAGGAACAACTCGCTATGTCCCTCTGGGCAACCTACCTTGCAGCACCCATCCTCCTGGCTAGCACCCTCCTTGATGTCGACTCCATCCACAGCGACATCCTATCTGCCCTCCCAGCTGACCCTCTGGCCACCATCCACATGTTCACCTCCAAACCCGACTCTCAATGGTCAGTTGACTCTGATGGATTCCTCTGTCTAGATAACCAGATATATGTTTTGGACTTCACAAACCTTTGTCTCCGAGTCCTCTGGTACAAGCATGATCACCCGCTCTCCGGACATTTCAGCCAGAGTTGCACCCTAGAACTGATCTGCCACAAATATACATGGCCTGGCATCAGGACATTCATCAAGGAGTATGTCTCCTTCTGTACTGCCTGTGCATGTGTGAAGGTTCCCAGACATCGCCCCTATGGACTGCTCAAGCAACTCCCAGTCCCAGAAAGACTATGGAACTCCATCTCCATGGACTTCATCGAACAGCTCCCATCCTCCTCCAGATTCACAGCCATCCTCGTTGTCATGGACTGCCTCTTCAAGCAATGCATTTTCATCCCAATGCATGACACCATTACATTTCCAGAGTTAGCCTGGCTGTTCCTCCTTCACGTCTTCTCCAAGCATGGAGTCCCCTTCCACATTACCTCCAATTGAGGTTCCGAATTTGTATCTCACTTTTTCTGCTCACTTGGTTAAGCCCTTGATATCTGCCTTCACTTCACCTCTGGATACCACCCAGAAGGTGATGGACAAACTGAATGGATGAACCAGACCCTGGAACGGTACCTCCAGATTTATTGTAACTACCAACAGGACAACTGGTCTGAACTCCTGCCCCTCATGGAGTTTGCATACAACAATTCTCCAAGTGCTACCACTAGTGTCTCCCCATTCTTCACTAACAAGGGCTACCACCTGAATATCACAGTTCACCCTGAGTGTGACCTAACCTCCGCATGAGCCTGTGAGTACTTCATTAACCTCAATTCTCTCCACACCTTCCTCTGGGAAGAAATGGCTCACGCCCAAGAGTGATACCAAGGCCCAGCAGATGCCAAGTGAATTCCAGCACCAGACTTCAAGGTCGGTGATCCAGTCTTCGTCAAGGCAAAGTACTTCCGTTCCACATGACCCTCCAAGAAGTTGTCCAAAAAGAATCTAGGGCCATACAACGTCATCATCAAGGCAGGAACCCACTCCTTCACCCTCCACCTCCTGGATTCCATGAAGTCCGTTCACCCAGTCTTCCACATCTCCCAATTGAAACCATCCATTCCAAACATAATTCCGAATCGCATCCAACCGCTACTGCCTCTGGTCAAAGTAGATGATGAACCAGAGTATAAAATAGGAAATCCTCGACACTAAATTGGACAGACGAAGAAAGAATTGCAAGTTGTTGTATCTGATACATTGGTCTGGATACAAAGGGACCAACAAAGAGACTTCATGGTTACCAGCCATGGAGCTCGATCACACTTCCAAATTTGTCTCGGAATTCCACCTTTGGTATCTGGATCGACCCGGATCTCACAAAGCCTGACAAGCAACTCCTCCAATTCACCAAAGTACCAACCTACACCTCTGTGTCTACCTCCAATTCCACCTCCACTTCCCTCTCGTGCCTCTCTGCTTCCTTCACCTCCACAACCAACCCTTCCAGTTCCTCCCATACTAGACCCACGTTCTCTGACTCTATGTCCAATTCCACCTCTGACCCCCCTCCATACACTTCCTGCATCTTCAACTCCACCAACCTCTCCAGCAGATAGTTTTGCTGGTTAAGGCAATGGATGATGCAATGCATCTACCCCTGAGCTCCCTCTCTATCCTCTCCACCTCCAAACTCCACCCACTCGTCTCTGACTCCTTCAAGGTCCTTGTCTCTGGCACCTCTGCATGTGCCTTCTTACAAGGCAACTCCACCTCACTCTCCACATGCTTCCTCTGATGCTCTGGCCTTCTGTCTTTGCCTCGGTCACAATGAGCCCAGGCAGTCTGACACTTTGAGCATGAAGTGGCCTTGCCAGGTCCGGGCACACACTCAAGACTATGCATCGCACACTATGAACACGTGTGCCTCTTGCCCATCCCAGAACCCTGTGCAGACTCTATGTCCTGGGCCTGCCTTAGGATCAGTCACAAGCATTCTGGTCCCTCGCCACTCACCCATCTACACACCTCCTCCTCCTTCTGGCACTTCACCTCTACAGTCCACCACACCTCCTCCTCATGCTTCCAATGCTCCTCCCTCTTGGCCTTCTGGCAAAGGCATTCCTTAGCCAGCCTCTTCTCCTGCATCCGGCAGTATTGCTCGGTGAACTTGGCAACCATCAGGTCATCTCCATCTCTGCTGACCTCAACAAGTTGCTTATCCATCCAGTCATGGACATTGGGATATTCCTTGATCATGGTGGTAGTAGTTTAGGGTCACAAATGGTTGGACACACGGCTTTATGGAGTTATTACTGTCATATCCATCAATTCAGAACTCCAGACTTAACTCCAGATCCAACTCCAGACTTTCTTCCTGCGACCTCCAGTGCGTTCTCAATGAGTCCACATCCCTGACACCCTGGACCCTCTCTATTTAGTATTCCTTGTTCTTAGTGTCATGTTCCATTCTTTGCTTACAGTACATAGCCACTAGCTTCATCCCAGTTCACCCTCCATCCCTGTGCCCACTTAGGAGCACAGCTCTGGTACATTTAGCATCTGCACTCCGGACTATTAGTAAGATCTATGTTTTACTCCCATATATAAGTCTCCACACTTGTAGTAGGTAGATATACCAGTTTGAATATCGACCAGTCTCCCAAGCTCACTCTGACCCCCTTGAGTCTCTAAGACTCTCTTTTGAACCATCCTTGGCCTTCGTTGCTTGTAACAAGGTCAATCTGACTTCTTCTGCCCGTTTCAAAATTACAGGACACTCCTGGAGTTGTGACAAGGGCACACCACATACGGTGAAGCCAAGTCCTGCCTGAACTCCAGAGTTCCAGAGTTACCTCCCGGAGACCCTGGTTCTAACACTCTGCAAATGTTTGATAACTTGTCCCTAATATGTATCTCTACCTCCAGCCATGGGAAGTCAAGTTCTCGAATTCTGCACATATCTGGCTGGAATAAACACATTATTTCGACCAAGGCTGGCTTTCTCACAGGCATCCAGTAGTTCAACAGTTGCATCCAATAGGTATCAATGATTTTATACCCAACAGTTTTCTCTAAGGTCATTAACAAGTGGAACATCTCCCCAATTGGTCTCATGACTTACTAGATGCAACCTTACTTAGAAGACCTTTGAGGGTAATTTGTCCATCTCTAACTGTACTACTGCCTTCCATCTCATTCTTATTCTCTGCAGACATCGGTGAGTTTAGGTCTGACAATGTTCTTCAAGACCATTAACAAGTAGAACACCTCCCCCATCAGCCCCGTGCCTTATCAGATACTACCTTATTTTAAAAGGTAAGTCAGTCCCTAGCTATACTGCTATCCCCCATCTCACACCCATTCTCTGCAGACATCAGTGAGTTTAGGGGGAGATGGCTGTCTCCAAGATTGTCAACAAGTGAAATGCCTCCCTAATTGGCCTTATGACTTACTAGGTGATACCTTATTTACAAGACCTTGGAAGGTGAGTCCATCTCTAACTATGTCACTATCTCACTCCCATTCTCTGCAGTATTGGTGAGTTTGGGGGAGACAACTCTCCAAGATTGTCAATAAGTGGAAAACCTCCCTGATTGGCCTCATGACTTACTAGGTGCTACCTTACTCATAAAACCTTGGAAAGTCAGTCTGTCTCTAGTTATGCCGCTATCTCCCATCTCACTCCCATTCTCTGCAGACATCAGTGAGTCTGGGGGAGACAACTGTTTCCAAGATTGTTAACAAGTGGAACCCTCCCCCCCAATCAGCCTCATGACTTACTAGATGTTGGAAGGTAAGTCTGTCTCTAGCTACACCGCTTTCTCTCTCTCTCTCTCCATTCTCCATGGATATCAGTGGGTTTGGGGGAAACAATTGTTGTCAAGATTGTTAACAAATTGAACCCCTCCCCATCGACCTCACATTTTACTAGACAGTCTTATTCGCAAGACGTTGAATAGTAAGTTCATCTTTAGTTACATTGTTTTCTCCAAGATCATTAAAAAGTGGAGCACCTGCCTCATGTCCTGCTAGGTACAACCTTGTTCACAAGACCTTCAAGAGTAATTTGTCTGCCCCTAGCTATACTGTTGTCTCACCCCCATTCTCTGCAGGCACCAGTGAGTGTGGGGGAGACAGCTGCCTTCAAGATCACTAATAAGTGGAACACCCCCCCTATCGGCCTTATGTCTTACTAGATGCTATCTTATTTGCAAGACCTTGGAAGGTATGTCCATCTCTAGCTACACTGCTATCTCCCATCTAACTCCCATTCTCTGCAGACATTGGCAAGCCTGGGGGAGACAATCATTAACAAGTGGAACACCTCCCCCATCAGCTTCATGTCTTACTAGATGCAACCTTATTTACAAGACCTTTGAGGGTAATTTATCCATCTCTAGCTATACTACTATCTTCCATCTCACCCCCATTCTTTGCAGGCATCAGTTAGTTTGTGCTTGATAATGTTCTCCAAGATCGTTCACAAGTGGAACACCTCCCTGATCCACCTCATGACTTACTTATTTACAAGACTCTGCAAGGCAAGTCTGTCTCTAGCTACACCACTATCTCCCACCTCACTTCCATTCTCTACAGACGCCTGAGTAAGGCGCTGTAGGAGAACAGATCCTAGGGAGTTAGTAGGCTGATTTTTAATCTTGGTTGAGGCTCATTCATAATAATGCAAGATTGTTGGGGGATGTAACACCATAACTAGGTATAAGATTCAGTGTGGAACATGTCACAAGGGTGATTGATTGTGTGTCTTGGAATCGATAGGAGACCAACATGGGTAGGTTAGATTATAGTAGTTCATGAAATATTCAGGACCCTCTTCAACAATGCCCATTATGCCACCAACTTCCCCCCAAATCTAGCATTAAGCGCTTTTCATGATAATGTACAGGATCTTTATCAGATGTAGCAAGAGTGCCATTAACATGGTATTTTCAGGCACACACTATCATTGTCGAGCTGATAATGCTAGGCTAATGGCATTCTCGTGTGTGTGCTACTATCATCAGGCCGGCAACATCTGGTCACTGAATAAAGTTTCTGTTATCTTATCTTAGCCCATTATCATTCCATTTTAATGGTCATAGTAAGGGACTTTTATGTAAAAAATGGATATTGTAAGCCACTTGCATTACAATGGTGCTAAAAAATTTGTGACATTCTTGACCTGGCCTCTAACCTTGTCTTTCAAAGCCAACTTTCTAAAGAGTTATGCCTTTCTAAGCAATCTTCAAGAAAAATATACTCATTGTCCAAACAAGAAAAACTTGCTGATGGTTGAAGGAGGGACCAAAATGATTCGCTTCACCAAAAATGTGTTCAAGAAAAGGGTGCACACCTGCTCCTTGATATAGATAATTGTTAACATAACCTCACAGGATCACAATGTTCTCGCTGTCACATGTGCTCCCAGAAGTGGTATCATCTACCTATCATATCTGTTCCAAACTCTATCCTCCAAATTCCCCATCCCTTCTCTGGTACTCTGTAACCCAGACTTCATACCCCCATATCCGGACTTCATTCCTTGCTCTCAGACTTCTGTAGTTACCAATTTAGTATTCCCCTTGTCCTTCCTCAACCCTTCATTCTTACCTTAGACCCTTCGCCATAACATATGCCTCCCCTATATATGTTCTCCATCTCCACATGCTTTCCTTTTACCCAACGTACCTTACCACATATTTCTCCATTCTTTCATCCAAACTCCAATCAGACTTTTATATATAAACCCTCTGTACTCCGTCCTTATACCTTAGTATGAATATCACACTAGTTACCTCCTGACCCTTGTTCAGTCTCTCTCTCCCTTTCTCTCACCCTCCTCCTCTCCTACAAAATATGAGGACTGAATCTCAGCAAGGGCATAACACATAAGTCCTGCACCAACATCCTTCTAGATATCCCGTCTCTGTCCTGTTTCCCATTCGTCCTTCAATGAACTTCATACTCACTTCTGGATCTCCAACCGGACTTGAGTCCAGAGGACCCGGACTTAACAATACGATTAACAATACCTCTCTGACTTTGCCAACAGAGGCACAATGGATCAGTCTGGGGTAAAGGCAGACGATGAAAAAATAGATAAAATGGATGACATTGTAAAACAAATAATCCTTTCCGGATGGATAAGGATTGAATAAAGGGTGCAAGTATAGACTTGACCCAAGGGAGGGGGACAGAAGACACATAGACAGTGAGAGGAGACAGGTGACTAGTGGCCAGAGCCCAATTCACACAGATGGAAAGTGGAGGGCCTGAAAGATGTATTCTGAGATGTGATACACCTGTTTTATAGTCCTGGGAATACCCGTGGACTTCTATTTACAAGATCTAACTAATCCAGGTCCAAACAGCACCCAGCCGGTATGTAAGCTAAAAGGATCTGGTCCGGATGAACAGATCCAGTACCAGATTGACACAATCAAGGCCCGGAACAAACAGCTGGATTGTACAAATGGATGTGGACAGACAAAGACCTACATAGAAGATGAAAAAGACCTACCTGGATGGATGATGGATGCTATAGATGCTTGAACGGACTCTTGCAATGGACGAAAAGGGGGGTTTACAACCATAGGAGGATTTGACCTCCCACAACATTATGAAAAACTGGGTTGTGCAAAAAGAACATGAATCCTTGCTCCATGAAATTCAATACACTCACCGGGCATGCCCTTTGCCTATCTACAAAGACAATCAGCTCATTGATTCCATCAAGCTGGACCACATCTTACCTAATGCACTTGTCAAGATCTTGTTCACAATCCACCATTCCCATATCCAAAATAAAGATATTGCTACGTTTGATCCCGAAGGGTCGAACGCGAACTTGGCGAGGGTCCTAAGATTCTGGGACAAGGGGGTACCTTGCTGGTTGGCAAGGTTAAGGGTTTGTCCTGGTATGACCAGACGGTTGACTTCCTGGTGAAGCGGGTGGACCAAGGACAATCCCTTGTAATCAGGATGGGATGCGGGGAGAGCAAAAGTGCTCACTCAAGTGTGGAGCTGAGACACACGAAGAGGAAAGTTAGGATGTTGTATACCAAGTAGGTCTAAGCTGAGGATACAGGAAGACTACTTGGGGTTTTATATACAAAGACGAGGAGATGCTGAGTAAGCATATGGAACATGAAAGAACATGAAGGAATAATCAGCTGACTGATCATTGAGTCAGCGAGCCAATGGCAGAAATACAGCAATGAGTAATCGGAGAATGTTCTAGAAGGTGAAGGAAAGAACAGGTGTATGATCAGGAGAACTACGAGCTTAGCGTAAGGAGAGCTAAGCGAGGAGAGATAGGTCCAAAAGAAAAGAGTGAAACGACAAATCGTAACAGATATCAACTCCTTCAATGCTGAAATCATTCAGATCATCATCCTCAGAGAATATCATAAAACATCTTTCACACCTCATGATATATGGGCAGGACCTATGCAAACTCTTCAGTCCACTCTCTCAATGGGAATTCAGAAATGGTCCACAGCCTCCCTCCCAGGTCCAAGCTCTGGATCAACATGGAAGAAGCCTCAATTAGATACTCACAGTGATGAGAAAGGGAAGGGAGTGGCCAGAGACAACTATGATGAGTCACTGCATGCCACCAGTGATGACGAGAAAAAGGCCACATGACCACTGCCTGGTCTTGAAAATTTGTTAATCTGTAATGATCAACATTTCTACTGTTTCCAACAATATTGGCCATTTCTGTCTATTGCTTACTTACTAAACTTCACTCATAACAACTTCTTGTACTGTATAATGTCTGTGAGCTATCCAAAGTATATGAGTTTAGCTTGTGTAAAATGGTTGCCTAAGACGAGAAAGACAACTCATGGAACTTTGCTCACTGTTTGTCTCATAGATGAGACAGACAATGTGCCCATATTTGTCCATATTTGTTCCACCCTGCTGTTCACTGTCAGAGAGACACAACTATGATGTCTCATGAATTTAAATAAATGAATATGTTTATTCACTCTTGGAAAATTGTCCACTTGCTATCCAAGCAAGGTGATGTTTCATCAGCAATGCTGATCCCTAGTCATGTTTGATTCCAGGAGATATGTGAAATTATCCACATATACAAATAATGAGTTGCCACAGCACTTTTGTGTTGGTGCATTCACTTTACATAGTTTCCTAAGACAGATTGCAAGCATTTCTCAATACAGTATGCACTTTATTGCTGGGGCTGACAATTTTATGATAAAGACTTATGTCAGGGGTTGTAACCCCTTATGTAGAAAGAGAGGGCACATATGATATGAGTATATCACATGTGCTGTCTGTAGGTAGAAAAGAAGGGCCTGTCCTAGCGACAGGCCCATCATTAGATATCTAGTACTCCTACCAACTCACCTCATGAATAAGAACATCAGTTCACTTCACCTGTGTGAGTAAGGAGTAAAAGACTGGGTGCCAAGTATACAAGCTAGTATGCGAGTGCACTCAGTGATCATCACAAAGGTGATGGGGTCTGGGATGTGCAGCAAAATGCTGATGGTAATGGATGCTAACACAGAGTGCCCAAATAACGACCTTACAACTTTTTGAAGTGTGATAATGTGTATTCACAATGAGTCACATGGTGACCTGCAGCCAAGCAAAGTCGTCAGTAACCAGACTGTCAGGACGAGGGGAAAACCCCTCAACAGGTAGCTCAAAACTGCCCAGGGCTCCTGAGAGAAACCTGAGGGATCCCAAGGTCATAAAGAAGGGGGTAAAAACCCTGACAATGGGTCAGACACTGGGACTGAACATGGAACCCAGGCCTAGTGCTACAGTAGCAGAGGAGGCACAAGCCTCCCAGACGCTGAGCAACATCAAGGGTAGCAGAGGAAGGGCAGCAGAAGCTAACTCTGCCCTCATGAGCCCATTGACCCCACAACCTGAGAATGTCAACTGTTCATTGACCTTGCTAGAGGTGTCACCAGGCCTGAGAGCTGAGAGCCCAATCATATGGGCCTACACAGGGGACTTATCGCCCCCACTGAGGGACCAATCTGAGGGAGATGTACCCATCAACCCCGGAACAGCCCTTGCTACCATTGATGAGTTCCTCATGGACATGTGACATCAATGGTTGAGATATGACATAGGACCCAAGGGGTTCCACAATCACAGGATAAATCCCAGGCAGCATAATGCTACAATGCTGGAAAAGTTGCAATGGAGGGTTGCAGATGACAATGGGATAACTGACCAGGCAGTCAGCCTGGTGCCTATCAAGATGGATCTATTGTTCCATAGTGAGGCAGGTGGCCCAGTAAGGCAAGGGACAGTAACATCCCATAGCCAAAGTGCCCCTGCCAGTTGCATGACAACAGAATAGGGCCTCGCCTCTAATATGCTGAATCAATCAGCATACCTATCAGGTTGGGATTCCAACATCATGTGCCACCTATATGGCACCCTGGGACAGAGGGAAAGAGCCCTCCTGCATTGAATGGCACAAGATTGTGTCATAGCAGCAAATAATGCTATGGGGAATGGCTGACCACCCAGTAATGGGCCAGTTCAGGGAGACCATGGTCGTGACACCAATGTAGGCCAATGACTGGCCCTATGCCAGGAGGAATGACCTCATAGGTGATGTGATGCAGAGGAGGGAGACCCTCCATGGGGGACCTCCAGACAACCTGAGTGATTCAGGGGATCTGGAGGATGGTAGTCAATCTGATGGCCAATGTGATGGCCAGTCTGATGAGAGAAGTGGTAGGGGTGAGCCTGCCAGATAACCCCATCATCAAAACTACCTCAGGGGATTTACTCCTGGTAATGCCCGCTACATAGATTACATGCAGCAGTGATACATACAGTGTATATGGGAGCAAGTCAGACAACCGACTGGCCCAGTGGGGCCTGAGGTGAAGGTGATGAATTCACCCAAACCTGGGAAGTATGGGGGTCAGGATGACCTCAAAAAATTCAATGACTGGCTGAGTCAGTTGTTGAAGTACTTCCATACCTTCAAGGTCACCAGACCAGATCGAGATGAGAATTGTGTTCTGTACACAAGGACTGTACTTGGAGGATCTAGCCTCCCAGTGGTATGACCAGGAGGTTGAGTCACTGAACTGAGTGATCCAATTCTGGTCATTTGAGGACCTGATCACTGGGCTGTTCAAACACTTTGTGCACGAAGCCTCAGCATAGAATGCCATGGACCAGTATGACTGTATGAGGTTTTCCCCTGAAAAGGGGGCCCTTG
>JBBPTJ010000038.1:0-33371 GCA_038094035.1 Pulveroboletus aff. ridleyi
CATTGGCAGTCAACTAAACCCACGACATATCGAGCTTGTTCGGAGATGTCTCAGGAGCGAATGTGGTGACGTGGATGGCGTCGGTGCAGCAGTCTTCCCCGGACTGGTCAAGGTATCGAGAGGGGGCATAAATAACCAAGAGAACATCCAGACGGTCGTAAGACGCGCTCAGGTCATGTGTGCGTGCGCACTCCAGGGGGGAATAACCCCATCTCTGCAATGAACATATCGACGAGCTATGGAACGTCTGGGGTAAACCAGTCTGCATCTCTGCATTAGTACCATCTATGAATCTAAACGACGAGCAAGGACGCAAGAGTCGCTTGTGCTTGTATTACCTGAGCATATGATACGTTAGCAAGACATGGCCTAAGGTCCGAGTCTGGAAATGTCACCTCCAACGCTTGTTGTACCTCTAGCCTCCTTCTTGCAGCCTGCAACCAATCGTGGAGTAGCTCCTTCGCTGGGCCGCTGAGCTGGTTCAGCTCCCGCGCAGCACTATCCAAGTCCTTCTCATTCATGTGAAACTCTGCACGAGATAGCACACTCAACACGTCCGACCCAGGCACGAGTCCGTGTGTCTGGAACCGGAACGAGGACAAGAGATGGGATGCAAGAAAAGAGAGCACACCCGCATCCTGGTCTGGCACAAGAGCCACACGCGACACCCGTGGCACGACCGACGTCGTGAACCAGGTCGCGAGGTCTGCCAGCGGCTCCACACCCACGTCAGGGGCATCCGACTGTTCGAGTGATTCGAGAGCGGCGGACACGACCTCGTCGTCCTTGGCAATGGCAATATGTCGAAGTACCCGCAGTTCTTCGCGGAAGGGTTTTCGCACAGGCGCGTCGACCGCAGCTTGCATGGCACGCAATGCGGTCCACATGCCATGTACGCGGATGTTCTCATCGAGGTAGGATGAGTTGTCCAGCGCGACACGCTCGAGACGTTTGAGCCCCGTGGCAAGTTCATCGAGACGGGCCAGCCGCCCACCACGCTCTTCTTCCACCTTGACTTTGACCTCGCGAATCCAGCGACGCTGTAGTTCAATACCCTGCCCAATAATTGCTTCCTTCAATCTGAGCAACCACACCCGAATTAATGAGTGCTTAACAGAAACGGGGATGTGTTCACCGTTGGTTCAGCAGCTCCGTCTGCGCCTTGAGTTCATCCTCAAGTCTCCCACGATATGCTTGGACGAGCTTCATCTTTTCTTCTGCAACGTATTTTTCGTAGTCTTCTCTTTGCAGTGCGAGCTTGTCCTGGGACTCGAGCTCGAGCTCAAGCAGCTTCGTGCTGTACTCGCGTGCTTGCTCGTCGAGTTTGGCTTCGAGTTCGTGCTTCTCGTCCTCTTTGATCTTGTCGAACCGCGCGGCAAGTTCGGTAAGGTCAGTCTTGGCTGCATCAAGAATAGTCTTGGCATTTTCTACTGCAGATGGATTTGCGTTCAAATATGACGCGAGATCGTCAATGGTGCCTGCAAGATGCGAAATCACGGGCTCTGAGACGGCAACATCTGAGACAGCCGGGGCAACCAGAGGAAGCGCCTCAGTGGGAGATGCTTCAGCATTGGACTTGGGGGCGGGTTGGGGTCTAGAGAAACCAGGTGGTGGTTCGAAGCCGATGGGAAGAGGAACTGAATAGACGTTCGCCTCTTCTGGTTTCTCCGACAGGACGAACACCTCCACGTTTTCAGCTGGGCGTTCAGGCGATGCATCTGGAGATGATGCATCTGTTGATGTTCCCAGGATAACTTCTATAGGTTTCGCCAACGCAGCCTCTGCTTTTCTGATGAGCTCATCCACCTCGTCCGCGAGCTGCGCAGCCTTGTGTTTTGCGAGCGCTGTCGCTTGAGCGGCGGCCTCTGGTGAAAGTCGTTCTTCCTTGCCCACAGCGGTCTTGAGAGCGGCAGCGGTAGACTTGACGCGTGCCTTGGCCTCATCGATAGAAGACTTCTTGCCCTCGCGCACGGCGTCCTTGTCAGAGGGGACGTCCTGAGCCTTACCCGTCTCTGCACTCGGTCTCACGTTGGACAGATATCGTTGGACAAAGTCGTAGACGGCCTTGCCACTGTCAACGGTAGCAATGACGACCTGTTGCACGGTAACGTCGTCCCAGTGGTGTTTTTCGCCGTATTCGACAAGGACGTTGCCCAAGGGGACATGCTTCGTGAACAAGTCGTGGTACTGCTGATTTTGGTACGAGACAAACGTGCTGCCAATGTAAAATGTCCCTGTCGCGGTAAGGGAGTAAAAGAGGAGTCTTCGGACGGTACCGTTGGTATTCTTGAGTGCTGAGGAGGCAGAGGCGGAACTCGTGGTGGCCCCGGGGGTGGTGGTAGTGGTATTGGTACTCACCGGACGCTGTTGTCACGGCTGAGCCCAGAAGAGTTGGGAAAAAGTGAAAACAAGGCTCACCGTCCTTGGCCTGACGAGGCCTCTGCCAGCAGCTCGTTTGGGGACGGAAACGGCGCGGTACATCGTCTGCAAGAAAGGGACTCGAGCAGAGCCTGCACCCGGTACGACTCGGTTCGGTTCGGAAAGTTCCGTGAGACCCAGCAATAATCTATTGGACTACGATGATTGTGTTGTAGTAGGAGCCTATCCGGGCAGCTCGACTCAAGTTAGTACTAATATCCTTCATTGCTTGTCATCTCCTCATCCAGCTCCTCTGGTTCAGTGTCATCTTGATATCCCCGACTCCCACGGTAGTGGGGGAGGGTTTTATCGCGTTAATTCGTGCCAACTCCCTGCAAACGGACCCGTGCGAAATTGTTGCTAATTCTGTACATTGGTCATGGGTCTTAACATCTATGCCACAAATTTGCTGAGGCCAATGCCTGGCGCTGGATTCCTACACAGTTTGGCTTGCTGCTACTCTAGAACAGATATATCATTGTAAGAGATTTTTTGGAATGCTGTTTCTGTGAGTGTTGATGATCAGACAGGTTTATAAACAAACTACTGTGTCTTGTTCCATGCCTGATTGTGACTGAATACCTCCCACCTATATAAGGTTAAGAGCAACGTCGGGCTAAAGATACTACACTCAGTCGTTGCATGAGACGAACAGACTGATGTCATTACCTAAAGATACTATGCTACGAGCAGTAGTTAGTACGTGCGCTATGGTAATGTATCGTATGTGGCTTACCTCAGTCGTTGCATGAGACGAATGGACTGAAGTGCTAGAACTAAGTGTGAGATGATATATACCTATCGTGCCACTGGCTGTACAAAGGGGGTGAAAGGGAACAAAGGGAATAAAGGAAGATAGAAAGGCACAAAGGCCCAGTACAGTGACAAAGGAGAAAGTAAGAAGGTACAATGGAAGTCATCGGAAACTTTATACTATAGTATCCGTGCCGTGCTGTCAGGCCCGAGCGGTGGCTGTGCATGTGCTTGTGCATTCCAACAACCTACTGCTTTAGGCAAAGTCTAATTTCATCTAATTTGCAGCTTATATTGACTAAGCGAGCTTATGGTGATTCGTGGTGTAACACTAGGCATGCCAAGACGAATAAGATGAGTAAGACATAAAGCAGGCCTCAAGTTTGTCTTAACTGTCTTATTTGTCTTGTAAAAGGTGCTCATGCTAATAGCATTTGGTGCAACAAAACCATGATTGAATTATAAAACTAGTTCGAAGGCATGATGATCAGCGAAGTGGTTGACATAGAATCCTCGGTATATATCTAGGGAATTGTGATGGGTAACATAGGGTGGTATCTGCTCATCCCCGAAAATAGGAAGTAAATGTGTGGCATGAACAATACTATTAATGTGAATAACTGCAAAATTGCATTGGCCATCCTCAAGAAATGATGGTGAAACCATCCACATTCCTGTTAGCTCGTCAGGTTCATCTACAACACAATCAAACCAATGAACTAATGCACAAGGAAAGACTTGTCCATTAGTGTGAGCGAAAGGAAAAAAAAAAAAACAAAGAACGTGAGCAACGTCCATGCCGAGCATTCCATTCTTGGTCTCATCTGTGTTGACGCATCGTTACTCTTTGCATCTCGTCACTCGTCCTATAGAATACAAACCACAACAGCTTACTTAAGCTTGCCGCAGATTAGATTCTCATTTCCTTCTCGTCTCTCTTCCTCAGCGTTCTCTTACCATTGTGACGGTCGCTGAGGTACGAGACCATTGCATCCTTCGTCCACAGTTAGCTTATCATTCACCTAGCATACTCGCGTGCTAGGTAATATAGCGTTCTCTCACCATTGTGACAGTCACTGAGCATACTCGCGTGCTAGCTCGTACAGGTTATGAGCCCCGAGCTCTAACTCATTGAGCTCAGAATCACGACGCTGGCACAAGAGTCATTCACTGTCATCATTATCAAACCAAACTGAATCACACAAAGTTAGCTTCACCCGCATATAGACAGCATCCCACACGATGGGGAAATACGACCATATATGTGAGCTTACTGGTGCCGAGAACTACCCACAATGGAAAAAACAGATGGGGTTGGCACTCCAGGGAGAGTGCCTCTGGCCCCACTGTTCAAATGGGACAGATCCACAGAATTTTGCCGACCTAGTCTCTCATGTTCCTCAACCAGCTGACCCCTCCGCCATCTCAGAGACGGAAAGGGAAGGGATACTTGACTGGCTCGCAAAGGACGCGCAGGCAAAATCACTCATCGATAGGAAGGTCTCCACTACAGTAGCATCCCTTCTCAATGAAACGCAGACGGCACGTGAACAGTGGGACACGCTAGCCTCGCACTATGCTCGCATCGATATTCTGTCTCAATATGAACTATGCGCCCGTGTACAGTCAGAGAAACTCAAGGATGCTGAGGACGCCAGCTGGTACATGGGAGTTTTCGAGGACGCCAGACGTCGCTTCCTACAGATGGGGGTTCCCTACACCACAGAGGAATCGATCTTCGATCTCCTCCAGGGACTTCCTAGTGGGGTTGAATGGGAAATATTCCACGAACTTACGCTCAACAAACTCTCGCTGGCCTCTCCCATTTCCTTATCGTTGTTCCCTTCATCCTTGATGTCCTCGGGAACGACGGTGATAACTCCCCCGTCGATTTCCTCTCCTCCTGCTGGTCTGTCCCCAAGCTTCGGGTTTGGCGAAGCTTCTAAACTCCTGTTGGAAAAGGCGCATGCCATCGTGGGTCGTTGTAAGCTGGCCAGGCCAGGGTCTGAGTACGCCAACACGGCTATACGATCGGGAAGGTCTAACTCATCCACGGGACTTCGAATTCACAAGAACAACCCGAAAGGCGTCCGCTGTACCAACCCTTCCTGTGCAGACAAGTCACGGGCCGACACTCACGACAAGGATCATTGCTACTGGCCTGGGGGTGGTATGGAGTCTCAGGCCCCCCCTTGGGTCCGTTCGCGTGGCTCGAAAGTCGAATCCGCTGTTGTTGCCACGGTCAAGGACTCTGTCTCCCCGCCCTCGCCTATCAAACGAGAACTCTCCTGTGTGGCGCTCGCTGAATCTTCAGATGCCTCAGACGCCTCCTGCTCGGAGTTGGCCGCACTCGCCTCAGCTGGGCCCTTCGCGACCATTCTCGACTCTGGGGCTACTTCCCATCTCATCCGAGACCGGGAGTACTTCGTCGACTTCATAGTGGAGGATTGCCCGCCCGTCAAGACTGCGAACCAAGGCATGCTTCAGACGTCCAGATGTGGGACTTGTGTTATAGAGCTCACCCTGGGTGGTGACACCTTTCGTCTCCTGCTGAAGGAGTGCCTCCACGCGCCCGGTGCTCTCTTGAACTTGCTGTCGGTTGGGCAGATGCTTAGTCATGGCTGGGGTTGCGAGTTCGCCAGTCCCGATGGCTCACCGGCGTGTATCTTGTCTCACTGAGGAGAGGTCCTCAGGTCTGTGCCGCTCCTTAACAACCTTTGCTACCTCCCTCTGTGCTTCTTGCACCCGTCCGAACTTGCCAACCTGCCATTGCACAAGGAGTTGTGTGCCCATGCTGACATCGAGACCTCTTCTCTAGCTACTTCGTCTGTGACATGGGACACATGGCATGCATGCTTGGGACACCCTGGGGCCGACCTTATTCGTCGCCTACCTCACGCAGCCACGGGTGTCTCTGTCGACGTTGACCTTCCTTTAACTCGATGTGAGCCGTGCATCATAGCTAAGCATTCCCGTCAGCCTCATCCTCCCTCCTCCACCCCTCACACTGAGCGGATGCTCGACTTGGTTCATTCGGATGTCTGCGGTCCTTTCCCAGTCCGCACTCCGCACGGAAAACTCTATTTCATCATCTTCCTTGATGACCATTCCCACCTCATAGACGTCCAGTTGTTGTCTTCCAAAGACCAAGCCTTGGATGCTTGGTCGCAGGTGCGGGCCAAGTGGGAAAATTTCGCGGAGCGTCAGGTCAAGGTTTTCCGTTCCGACAATGGTGGGGAGTTCGTGGGCTCTGCTTTCACAAAGGCACTCCGGGACGCCAGCATTGTGCACCAGCTCTCAGTACCGTACAGTCACCAGCAGAATGGTAAGGCAGAGCGTGCCCTCCGCACTCTTCAAGGTCGTGCCCTCGCGATGCTGGGAGCTGCTCGCCTCCCCTCTTACCTCTGGGGGGAGGCGATTCTGACGGCCGGGTACCTGTGGAACAGGATGGAATCCTCTGTCCTCCCCCCCGGTAAGACTCCTTTTGAGATGGTCAATGGTCGCAAGCCGGATCTCGCTCACCTTTGTGTATTCGACTCTCCCTGTTGGGCCCGCATCCCCCTGGAGCTGCAACGTAAACTCGGCCCGCGTTCCCGACGTGCTGTCTTCATGGGCTATCAAGATGGTGTGAAGGGCTATCGTGTTTGGGACCGTTCCTCGGGGGCTTTTTTCACTGCTTGCGACATTGTGTTCGATGAGCAGGGCCCACTATTCTCTGATGTTAGCTCGGATGATGAGGAGGAGGGGTCCCTGCCCACTCTCTCCTCGCCTCTGGCCCCCGTGTCTCCCTCTGCTTCCATTGTGCCCACCACCCCTCCTGCTGTGCCTCCCGTCGTACCCCCTGTTCCCCCATCCCCTCTCTCCCCTGTCGCTCCAGCTGTTTCCTCCCCTTCTCCTGCACCTCGCCGTTCGAGTAGACATCGCCATCTCACTGAAAAGGGGGCTGCCTGGACGGCTGAGCTCGCCGCTACCCATGCCTGCTTGGATTCCCTCGCTGAGCATCGGGCGGCCTCCATTCAGGGGGTGTCACCCACAGGGCCGGCAGACCTCGAGGCAGTGGATGAACTTCAGGATGTTGAGAAGAACGTGGACATCCCTGCTGTTGTCGCGAATGTTGTGATCGAGGAGCAGGTCCATCTAGCTCTTCGCAGCGACCAGCGCTGGGACCCCACGGCTGTTGGGTATGACCTGGGCTTGCCACCTGCCACTTATGATGAGGCCGTGCTTCGCCCTGATCGGGCTCAGTGGCTGGTGGCCATGGAGACTGAGCTTTGGACGATGAAGGAGATGAATGTGTACAAGGTCGTGCGTCTGCCTGTGGGGCGGAAGGCCATAGGTTGTCGTTGGGTCCTGGAGTTCAAGGAGGACAATAAAGGGGGCCCCGTTTTCAAAGCCAGGCTCGTCGCCCAAGGCTTCTCGCAGGTCCCGGGGGTCGATTATGGGGCGACGTTTGCTCCGGTCATCAAGCTTGCGTCCATCCGCTTGCTGGTCGCCTTGTCTGCCCAACACGATTGGGAGCTGGACACGTTTGATGTGAAACGGGCTTTCCTGTGGGGGGTGCTCAAAGAAGAAATATACATGTGACAGCCGAAAGGCTTCGAGGACGGGGACTGGCGCGAGATGGTCTGGCTTATGTTGCGCACCATCTACGGCTTGAAGCAGTCTGCTCTGGAGTGGTATGCACAGGTCTGCGCGGTAATGTCAGATCTTGGCTTCACTCGTGCTCAGTCTGACCATGCCCTCTTTTATTATGACGAGCTTGATGGTGCTGTCTCGGCAGTCCGCACCCATTGCTTTGTTGGTTGGCATGTTGACGACGGCATGGCTGCCTCCACCTCTCGCTCTTTTCTTCAGCATGTCAAGTCTAGTGTCGCCTCGAGGTTTGGCCTTAAGGATTTGGGTCCTATTTCCAAATACCTGGGTATGCAGTTTGAGTGGGACCGTGCCAATCGCATCATCCGGGTGCATCAGTCGGAGTACATCTCCTTTTTGCTTCAGGAGTATGACCTCTCAACTTGCTCCCCGGTTCGCCTCCCTGCTGATCCCAAGGCTCTCTTTGGTCCCCTGGACGTGTCTCACCCAGCGGTCCCCGACTTGCATTCTGCCTACCTGAAACTCGTTGGCGAGCTCATCTACCTTGCAGTGAACACACGCCCTGACATATCGTACGTCATCAATGCCCTGGCTCAGCACAACGCGAGTCCCGAACCTCGTCACCTCGCCGCTGCAAAGCGTGTTCTGCGTTACCTCGCGGGCTCTCTCGATCTCCAGCTCCAGTACTGACCGGGCGTGGGTGACTCGCGTTTGCATGGCTTTGCTGATGCCAGCTGGGCGAACGAGACGGGTCGTCGCTCTGTCTCCGGCTACGTCTGGTATTATGCTGGGGGTCTGATCTCTCATGTGTCCAAAAAGCAGGCCACTGTTGCCCTCTCGTCCACTGAGACTGAGTACATTGCCGCTGCGCACATTGTTCAGGAGGGTCTCTGGCTCCGCTCTCTCCTCACTGAGCTTCGCATCCCTTTTGCCTCCCCAATCCCTGTTTACCTCGATAACACTGGTGCCATCGCCTTGTCGACTGCAGCCAAGTTCCACCAGCGCACCAAGCATATCGACCTACGTTATCATTTCATTCGCCTTCATGTTGACAATGATTCTTTCCTCCTCGTCTGGGTTCCTTCTCACCATAACATCGCCGATATTCTCACCAAAGCCTTGCCACGCCCGGCTTTCGATTCCTTGCGTGCTTCTCTCGGTCTCTTGCCTCGTTGAGGGGGTATGTCGTTATTTTTTTTCGCCTCCCTTTTATACACTTCCTTCGGACTCTCTTTCGTGCTCTTCCTCTTTGGACTCTTGCCTCGCTGAGGGGGTATGTTGATGCATCGTTACTCTTTGCATCTCGTCACTTGTCCTATAGAATACAAACCACAACAGCTTACTTAAGCTTGCCACAGATTAGATTCTCATTTCCTTCTCGTCTCTCTTCCTCAGCGTTCTCTCACCATTGTGACGGTCGCTGAGGTATGAGACCATTGCATCCTTCGTCCACAGTTAGCTTATCATTCACCTAGCATACTCACGTGCTAGGTAATATAGCGTTCTCTCACCATTGTGACGGTCGCTGAGCATACTCGCGTGCTAGCTCGTACAATCTGTGCTCACATAAACATAGTCACACCACATAGGACCCCGATGCCATGATGGTGCTGCATGAATGGTTTCATGGTGCATGCTACCTATGCTGCTCAGGTCACTAGTGTTATGAATCCCCTTGCACCTAACTTTTACCTTTACTCTCCTTTCCCTCACTTTCCTTCATCCTCACGTTTGTTACATCACGTGACCTCCATGAGGCCAATCACATGACCAGTCACATGATGAGTCCAGACCCTGATGTCATCTATGACATTATGCCTCAAGGTTGCCACATGGCAAACCCTAGACTACCCTAGACCCTCAATCTCCATCAGATCTCCACGGCAATCCTGCCACCTTCTAGATCTCCCAATCCGATCTAATCTCCCCTATGTATCCATTAGTATATATTGGATCTCGATCCCGATCCTCAGATCTAGATCTCAGGGCTCGCCTCCTTGCAGCCTGCAGCTCTTAATCTCCGTCCTTCCATTCCCATCATTATGCTTACTGTAGTACGTTCATTACCATGTATAGTAGTGTACAGCTTGGTCCGTGCATGGACCCAGGCAATATATAAGGCCAGTGGCCTAAAGCCAGGAACCCCAGCTTTAGCCACTTGTCCTAGGTTCCCCTCTGTGTGCTAAGGGACTCGTCCCTCATCCTCAAGGTAGCTCTTTGGCGGTTTCGCTCTGGCTAGCCCCCGTTATGGGCATTCCTTCCTTCCGCCAGGTAGCTCCGTCATCAGCTTCCTTTCTCTAGGGTTATGGTTTGGTCCAGCTGATGGTTAGGTTCGGTTTCTCGGTGAATGCGACGAGCCATTCACAACAACTAGGGGATATGAATGTCACAGTAGCTGAGTTGAAAATCTTGACATGACCAGTGTAGGGAGGAAGATGGCGGTTGGAGTCGGTTGAATCAGGATAGAGCTGTTCAGATAGAAAGCAGGCAATCAGCCTCGGAATGTATGGAATACCAAACTCAAGAGCGAGTGCAAGAGCGTTATTTGCACGATAGTAAGCTTGCAAAGTTGATATTAGCACAATGACTCACCAGACCTCCAGGCAAGCCTCATATCCGAATGTGTGAACCCAGGCTGCTCATCCACTACTCCTTCAAAGGGATCCTCATCTTGGTCCTGATCTTGAGAGCCTGGGACAACTGTAGTGATGATTTAGATGTTGGAGTGAGTTATGTGGGAATTGGGAGCTGACCTTGCGGTAGCGCCATGTGGTGTGATACAGGCAGCATCCCTCAGGCTTCAAAGTCTGCATGAGCTGCTGTAAGCTGGGATAGACGCTGATTGGTTCGAAGCATTTGTCCAAGAGTATTGTTTTTATTCGAGCATCGCCAGGGTTTCTTGACAGCCGTAATATGCTTTGACTTGGTAATTGATGTGCACAGGCCACTCGGGGCACCAAAGAGACGGATCAACAACTCATAATGTACAAGAGAGTGTTGGCGAGGGAGAGAGAAACCGTTGGGTCGGATGCCAATATCTTTGAAAACATTATGGTATTGATGAAAACGGTTTAGTGCATCCTTAAGCTCAATCAGAGTATCATCAGTGATGATCTTGCACCGGACAATATAGCAGATCTCCAAGAATGCACGAAATGTGCGTATAACATCAGTAGGTACATGACCTTCAAGGGCTGGCAGATAGACCTGGGTGAATTGAGAAAGGGGCAAGGAAAAGAGGAGGAACATGATAGACATACTTTCATCAGCACTTTGAAGTCATCACCAGTCCATTGGGAGAATCCCCAGCCATCAGGAAATCTTCGCAATCCAGGAAATGGAGGCGCAGTGGCAATACTAGTAGCATGTATGAGTTTTGCTGACATTATTAATCAATGAAGAAAACTTACCATTGGTCTATGTCTGCTAACCGTTCCTTAGCACTGACGTTGCCGTATTCCAACTCAAGGTACTTCTCAACCCACTCAATCAAGTGGTCTTTGAATACACCCTTGATAAGTTGGTGAAGGATGTCGGGTGCAAGGAGTTGTCGAATATCTGCACGGGGAAAATCATCAGTAAATGGCTATGTGAGCATGAGGGTAGTCATGGCTTAGATTTAACATGAAAACACTTACAATAATATTACCATCAATACCCCACTCATCCCAAAGGTTGCTAAGAGAAAACTCATCCATCAGCGCCTGCATAACCTCCAAAGTCCGAGGTGCACCACCACCATCGAGGTCATTAGGGAATGCGAGACATCTACAGAGAAAGTTAGGGTGTGAACGACTAACATGATATAGAAACAAACAAACCTGCCACACCAATTCTGAACAATCCCAGAGACCAGAACTTGCTCTGGATAATCTGCAATGTAGGGGCCAATGCTGAAAATGACATGGCAGAAGCGCTGGTCCAGACATTTTATAACCTGAGGCAATGACATTCTGGGTTGAAGGGTTGCCAAGATTCTTGACATGGCAGTGTGAAAAAGCTGTTTTTTGAATCACCAAAATAGAGGATCATCAGTGTATTTCTTTGCCGCTGTGAAACTTACATGTCAGTACATAATTTATAAATGAGACAAATGAAAAATGACCCTTTGGGATGGCAAGGAAAGCGAGGAGCTCAACCCCTTTGCGGTGAGCATGCCAGACATTGTTATGGATGTTCCCAATAGATAGATATACTGGCCAGTAGTCATTTTGGCCTGTTGCCACGGATACCATTGTTTTGTCACTTCCAAGTATAACAGGTACGAAGGTGGCACCGTATGTCACTGGGTCTTCTGCTATCTTGTCCTATAGTACATACAACTTCAGTACATAGCTAAGCAACAATGAATCATAGAACACATACCACTTGTATCCATGCCCAATCTCCTGACATAAAATTTTCATAGCGTCGCTTCTCATCATCCTTGGAAAAGTCCCGATAAGGGACATAGTTAATCTCGCCATTGAAATCAGGGTGAGTTAGCATATTGGCCACCACAGAATAGGCTGGATGGAACCAAAACTCATAGCTGTTGTCCATCCAGGGTGGAACAGTTGCTGGACGTGTACCATTGTACTTCAGTTTGAAACTCTCCCATGGAACATCTCTGAGCGGCGTGGCATCAATGGTGTCATAGAGGTCTTTATGATCAACATATGGTGGGGAACGTGTTTCATCGGCATGTAGTGACGAAGCCCAGAGATGACATAGCTGGTCAATGTTACCAGCCAACATCTCAGCATTCTGAAATAAAAACTCAGCGGTTTCAAACCTCAGTTGGTCACCATATGGGCCCCAGTCAGCAGCATTCTTCTCAGAGATGGGTGTGGAGGGAGTCTGAGGATCAATAGGTAAGCCATTCACATCACAAATTTGACCTAGAAAATTTCTTGGAGTGTGGAATCTCCTTACAACGTGGCAAACTTACCTGTCAGTCTGCTATGATAGTCATGGATGACCCTGGGTGCTGGTTTGGTGGGCGCAGAGGGATTGCAGCTGTCAGGAGTTCTTGTGGAAGCGTCAAAGGAATAGCTATGGGCTGATAAGTGGTGATGGTTCAAACCAGGAACTGTTTTGAACCAGTGATAACACCCTGCATGGGGGCATGGTATACGACGTGCAGCAAACACGTGCCGGCTTTGAGGCATAGTTCTAGGCTGGCAAATGGTGTATACAAGAGAGAATTCAAAGTAAGACAGGGTTGGACTCACCGGCAATAAGATTGTTCAGGAAATGCTTGTATGCGCCGCAAAAACAAACCAGGGTCCATAATGTTGCCAATTTGAAAACATCAACTTGTTTCCTGGCATGTTCCACCACCTGGAATCTGTTGGAATGTGCAAGCATGCGCACAGCCACCGCTCGGGCCTGACAGCATGGCACGGATACTATAGTATAAAGTTTCCGACGACTTCCGTTGTACCTTCTTACTTTCTCCTTTGTCACTGTACTGGGCCTTTGTGCCTTTCTATCTTCCTTTATTCCCTTTGTTCCCTTTCACCCCCTTTGTACAGCCAGTGGCATGATAGGTATATATCGTCTTGCACTTAGTTCTAGCACCTCAGTCCATTCGTCTCATGCAACGACTGAGGTAAGCCACATACAATACATTACCATAGCGCACGTACTAACTACCGCTCGTAGTGTAGTATCTTTAGGTAATGACATCAGTCTGTTCATCTCACGCAATGACTGAGTGTAGTATCTTTAGCCCGACATTGCTCTTAACCTTATAGAATCCAGTCTATATTCTGTCTTCTTTCCCTCAAGATGACGTGTCCTGCAACCCATGCCAAAAACGCTGCTCAACACCCAGGACAGATCCTACTGGAAGGCAAGCAGAAACAGCATACCTTGGAGCAAAAGTGAGCAGACGATGCAGAGGCCGAAAAGAAGAAGCAGGAGGAAACTGAAGCTCAAGAGCAAGGCTTGATGCAAGTAGCGGATATCATTGAACAAACTGAGCAAGAAGCAGAAAACTTACTCATCAATCCTCTGAAGCCCAGATCTCGCATCATAGTGAAGCCGCCTGTTAAACCTACTATACAGGATAACGATTCAAGGAGTGAGTCTGGGGAGGACAACTCTGGAGCCCCCAATCATTCATCTGGAGAGGAAGGTCAGGAAGAGGGGGATGCAGACAAGAAAAGCACTCAGGTTCTGCTCAAGAAACCCCAAACCCAGAAAACCTTGACACATGCTGCAGTTGAGGCCACATAAGGCCATCGTGATACTGCTGATAGCCGAGGTCACAGCGCCAACTAGCCTGAGAAACAATCAATGGCAAAGTAAGTTCTTTTCCCACATGAACATGTTACTTACTGAGACAATTCTCTTTTACTCGGATTGTATTAGCCTTAGCAGCCAAGTCTCAGTGAAAAGTGATGTTGCTGGTGTCAGAAGGGTTAGGAATTGGGCGGATAAACTTGCCGTATCAAGGCTCCATCATCCGCTACCCTCACAATGTTCCTCTTCTGCACACTCCCACTGTGTGAAGTCCATCTCCAGCCTTAATAGCATGCCGTTGACTCCTTGTGCAACTTCTGCTGGCACTTGTGCTTCCTCACCAATGAATGATGTCACTTCTGAGTCCCAGAGTTGTGATCCATACATCCAAGGCAATGACCAAATGGAGCACTGGGCGATACACAGTCCATCAAACGAGGTAGCTACTTAACGGACATGTGCTATGGTAAGCAACTCATCTGATCTCTGATTTCTAAAACTCACCATTCTCGCTAGGACATCACTGAGGTTGTCAGTGATTCTGAGCCTGGAGAATGGGTATCACCACCCCCTCTTATCCCGTTCCCATTGGACACCAAGAAATCTGAGGCCGAGGAAAACAAAGGGAAGGCTCACAAGAAACAGACTCATCAAAGCGATCAGACGATGCTGAGTGCGCCACCATCCAAGCGCTCTAAGGGTCCACCTTGCGGCACCCCCAGGTCTCAACAGTCAGGTAGTGGTGTCAACAAGAAATATGTAAAGGATGACCTCCCTCCTGGCATATCCCCAAAGCTTCTGTGATTGGTTGTCAATGGCCCTGAAAAATCATTTGTTGGCTCAGTATTATTTGTTGGAGATGCTCTAAAAATTTTCTATGTGCCCAACTGAATTAGTGTGTCAAGAAGTACTCTTTATTTTGCAGGTCATGACTATACCCACTGCCAACTTTTACATGATCTGACAAGTACAGAAAGGCCCAGGGCAACTGCAGATGTGGCTACACATGTTGCTTGCCATGTAAACAAACTTCCTGGTTGGTTATCATATACTGAGTCTGTTTATGAAGCCAATCTAATGTGCTTGAAGCTGGAGACTCTTTGTTTGTGTGCCTCCAAGGTGATTTCAACAAAAAAGAGTCAGAACAAAACAACTCTTGTTGCTGTGCTACTGTCCCACATCCTTGAATCACAGTCACACATCATTACTCAACCTCCTCAAAATATTCTTTGTGAGTATCAATATTTGGATCTGCCCTCGGGATGTATGGGTTGCATTGTACCACTTGTTTGTAAGTACTTTGATGAGTTGTATGGGAAGGAGGTATCTACTGCATTGCAATGCCCCCCATATGTGGTCCATGTGTTCAGCGATGACACAGCATGTAAGCCAGATATTGAGTGGATCTGTTTATCCTTGGATGTCCTTCTGTTCCAGCTTCACAAATTAAATATGGATGAACTGAGCATTTCAATTTGATCCTTACCAGTTGATGGTCGCCCATCCATAAATAGTTGTTCTTGTCACAAGACCTGCAGCGAGTTGATCCAACATATTATGGCATGTGCACGCTACCTGGAAAGTGTTGGTGCTGATTGTCTGTGTGATATGTATCTGTCTTACTATCCCTTGTTGAGCTCACTGATGAGCTGGACAATTACTACTACTTGGTACAGATTCTTAAGTATGAGTATGGATATAACATCATTGAGACACTGGCTACATCATCTGATGGTATCTGTAAAGCAAACGCCAGGGCAAATTTCCTTAAAGCTGTATGGCAAGAGAAGAGAATCAAGGATCAGAATGCAGAACAAGCCGCTCATGCAGCCTATTGTGAAGACTGGCCATCTGTCATTCCTGAGAGTGTTGTGTTGTGTTGTCTAAACAAATATTATGATGCTTCAAAATGGAAGGATCCTCCTGTTTGTGCCATGTGTGGTCAGTATCAGCATGATACACAGACATACAATGTGGCATCCAATTCAGGTGATCTTGATCTCAATGTTCTCTGTCCACAAGATCAGTTTATCATCTGCAAATGTATTATCCAGAGTCTGTCTTCTGTATTTACATTTAACAATAGTGTAATCAATGGTCTGATGTTAGATCACCTCAGGGTCCAGGTTAATATGGAACACTCAGCTAAGATGAACATATGTGGTGAGTGTCATGCTGTGTTGTTAAAGAAATGTGTTTCCTGATTTGCACTTGCCAATGGACTCTTTTGAGGTGAACTCCCCAATGTGTTCTGTGATCTCACTTGGGTGGAGGAGAAAGTATGTGCAATCTATTGTAACACTGCACACATTATGCATCTGTTCCATTCTTCTGATCTATCCCAGCCAAAGGTTTTTCATGGGAATACCTGTGCTCATGAAATGAATATAGTATCCACTGCCACAGTGTTGCCACAGGTCCCAGCAGATGTGAGCAGGTTCTTGAGTATCATTTTTGTTGGACCTAGTAAATTCAATCTCAACCAGATTGGGGGGACATTTCACATGTGGAAGGTGAAGATCTGGGAATTTTTATTATGGCTTAAGTATCACAATCATCTCTATGCTACTATCCTGCTCAGCCATGATAATCTTGAATTGTATCTAGACAATGATGTGATTCCTGGTCTGAATTGTTGTCGAGGATCATGAACTGGATATGAAGACTGTTTTTCATAAAGAGACTGCAGGTTTTGAGGACCATCCTGCAATGCTCATGCATCATGAATCACATAATGGATCAAACTCAGTTCCTCTCATGTTTCTGGAGAAGATGGGCATTTCTGATCCCAAGAGTGCCAGAATCAGTGGTCAGACATTCACTGCTGCTGCTTTGTGCAAACTTACTGCATGCTCTCTAGGTGGTCCTGATCTTATCATACACTGTGGGTCACAGCTGATCAGTGAGTATAATAATCCTGATCTCTTCCCTGGTATGTATCTGCTACTTTTTCCATATGGCATTGGTGGCTTCGAGGACAAGTCCAGATGAACTGCTCTGACTTTTCAACAGCATATTCAGAGCTTGATCAATATCCTGAACTGCTCATTTAGGTACCATCAGAGTTTTCTATTTGTTGTGCTGAACATCCACCAGCATCACCTTGCCCATTTCCATACTGCATTCACTTGCAAGTGGTCAAACTTTGGTATAGTCTCTGAAAAGCTTCACAAAATATCTCCTGAGTGACTGAACTGTGTTACCTCTTGCTTGGAACAGGAACATAGTATTTTGGACATGTCATCTGAGGAGAAGAATGCTCTTGACCTACTATGGTATGTTAATACCATATCTGCTCAGATTCCTGGCTCAGAGGCTTCGAAAATTTATATCTGGAATGAGATACATAGCTACTTTGGATACTTTGGTCTGCCACATCTATTTTTTACATTCAATCTGAGTGTTGCCCACAGTCCTGTCTTTCAAGTAATGTATGGTGACAGCAACATGGATCTGTCCAAGTGATTCCCTCAACTAGTTTTGGCTCACAAATATGCTATCTGCTTGGTGCAGGATCCAGTTGCAGCTGCTGATTTCTTTGATTTCTCAGTATGCTGTTATTTCGAGTATTTACTAGGTTGGGATTACAAGAAGTGCAGATCCTCTCAGGTTGGAGGATCATTTGGTTGTATACAGGCCTTCTATGGAACCTGTGAGTATACAGAGCAAGGATCACTCCATGGCCATTTTCTTATCTGGTTAAAGGGTGGTATGAATCCCACTGAGCTCCATTGTCAGCTGGGAGATATTAGCTTTCAAAAGAAGTTTTTCACTTTCTTTGATGATGTCATCTATCATCACCTGCCAGATGTTGAGGTCTTGGTTGATCCCAAGTTTTAACCTTGCATGGAACGTCTGCCCAAACCACCTCTGGCAGGTAGAAGCCTCACAGATGCAGAGGTATCCCAATGGAAATCTGTCTTTCTCACTGAGGTCAAGAAATGTGGTGAGGTCTTACAGTGTCATGCTTGTCGCCCTGTGTGTCACAAGTATGGTAATGAGGGCAGATGCCATTTCCTTTTTCCTCATGATATTGTTGATTCATCGCATTTTGACCCTGATACCAATTCCATAGTGCTCAGGTGTCTTGATGGTAATGTTAATTATCATAACCAATATATCCTTGTCTTCTGTCACCACAATCATGACCTGAAATGCATATTATTGGGTAAGAGCACAAAGGCAGCAATGTTTTATATATTGGATTATATTATAAAGATGGGTATGAAAACCTATGAAATGTTGTCATTGCTGTCTCGAGCTGTTGCACACCTTCTGGCCAATACTGAAAATGTACATATGACTGAGAGTACCAAAATGTTATTATATAAGTGTTTGTTGCAGTTCAACCGACAGCAGCAGATTCACACACAGCAAGCTGCTTGCTATATACAAGGTTATGATGATGGTATTTCATCCCATCAAACTGTTCCAATGCTGTCATCTTTGTTGCTAGCTTATGTGAGGTCTATATATATCCAGAAGAGAGGTAGGATCCCCATATCTGAGGTGTGCAATGACCTAGATGACGACAGCGGTGATGACAGCAGTGGAGGCATCAAGTACTCACATATCTGAGTGTCCACTGATAAGGAAGGGAAACTTATTGAAGCTAACCAGGTTCATCATTATTTACAATGTGCCGATTGCCTTGTGCAGATGAACTTTTATGACTTCTGCAGATGTATTGAAATATGGACAAAGGCAAGTAGTAAATGCACAAAGAACACTTATGAAACTTGCCTTGGTGTGTTGCACAGACATGCATTGAAGCCTGCTTATCTCTGGTATCAGACACATGAACTCGTTGAACATACTGATAAGATACATGCCAACTGTGAACTTGTTCCTAGTGTAATAGGTATGTCTATTCTGCAATCAATTAATAAGCACACTTAGGTGTTGTTCACACTGAGTCATTTCAAGCCCTTCAGCTATGATGTACCACTGATCCAGGACAATGAGCAGGTTAAGAGTGTATTCAAGTCATATCCGTTTTCAAACAGTAGTCAATCTATTATGGCCAATTGGGATGCTGTTCACAAGTATGAGGATGAGAGAGATGCTGACCATCTTTGCAAGTGTTATGACTGTGTCAAGCAGCCATTGAAGGGGACAGGAAGATCCTTTGGCTGGAAGAAACAACCAAACCTAACAGCCAATAATGAGACTAGCCAGCAGAGAATGGAATGCTGTAACCCTGGCAGGGGAGCTACAAGTGCCAGCGTAGCCGATCAGAGGAGAACCCTTAGCAGATGAGGTTTTAAGCCAAGTCCCAGGGGCCTATGAAGGGTGAACTAGACAAGTGGCCAAAGCTAGGGTTTAGCCAGCTGGGACTGCCGCCTTATATATTGGCAAGGCCTGCGCACAGACCAAGCAGTACACTACTATACATGGAAGTAATAGATAAGGCTATGCTACATATGGTAAGACAGTAATGACCATGGGTAGGGAATGGAAGTGCAGTTGGAGATGAGATGCATGAGGCTGCCGTGAGGTGAACCCTGAGATCTGGATCTGAGATCCGCAGAGATGGAGATCTAGATAAATACAGTGTGATACAGAGAAGGAGATTGGATTGGATTAGGAGATCTATGTAGGAGGTGGCAGAATTGCTGTGGAGATCCGATAGAGATGAGGGTTAGGGTAGTCTAAGGGTTGTCAATGTGTAACCCTAGAGGCTATGATGTCATGGATGACATTGAGGGTCTGGACATATCATGTGACTGGTCATGTGATTGGCCTCATGGAGGTCACATGATGAAAGGAGCGTAAGGATGAAGGAAGGTGATGAAAAGAGTGTGAAGATAAAAGTTAGTTGCATGCAGTTCATAACAGCAAGTAAGCATAGCAGATGTTAAAAAATTCACCATCCAATGAGAATCACAAAAGAACTGAGGATAATCAGGTTGAAATAGAATGTCAGTTACAGAACTATAGAGATAGGCACCCTCAAGAAAATCTCTGTTTACAATAGTTGATCCTTTTACTAAAAACTGCAGGGTGGTTACAAGGGATTCCTTCAACAGATTCTACTGTAGCACAATTATTGGACAGCGCGAGCCAACCTGCAGTGGATGAGTTGCCTAAGTTCTCAAAAGTTCGTCTGATTGAATGGAAGAAGCATGTTGAGATGCAAGAAGCATCTATTGCTACTGCTCGGAGGAATGCACTGAATCCCGATCAACAAGTGGATTTAATAAATGTAAGTAAATATGCGGAAATGGTGCTAAAGACTGAATATGCTGTCAACAAATCTGTCCTGTGTTGTTCTGCCACTGAAAACTTGTCAGAGATTCATCCTGGACCCTTGGAAAAAGAATCAGGTACAATCAATGTTGTGAAGAGAATTGGCACAGATCACAGTCTGAATGAGAAGCAGTGGCTTGCATTCCACATCATCTCAGGGGATTTCATTATAAGATTTGTTGACAAAAAAATTGTACCTGAAGATCATCAGCATCTCATCATGGTTATGACTGGTCCTGGGGGAACAGGCAAAACTTATGTTGTGAATGCTGTTTGAGACATGATGAGATATTATGGGTGTGGTCATATGATCTGGTTTCTAGCACCAACTGATTCAGCAGCTACCTTGATCAATGGAATGATGGTGCATAAGGGTCTAGGAATAAAGATCAAGTCAAAGAATAAAGGGAAGGGGAACTGTGATCCTGGAGAGAGTAGTGAAGACTATACTGTTCTGATTTCTGTGAAAGAACATACCTGATTATGAGAAGAATGGATGAATGTTGAATATTTGCTGATTGATGAAGTCTTGCTTATTGGTCTTGAGTTGCTGGCAGAAATAGATCATTCCTTTTGTTTCATAAAAGAGAAACCTGACATATTGTTTGGTGGAGTGTCTGTTATCTTTTCAGGTGATTTTTATCAGTATCCTCCAGTGGGTGGAACACCACTCTACTCACCAATTTCACCATATGCTTGACAATCAGATGGCAAGATTCAAAAGAGATTAGGAAGATTTGCTTGGAAGGCCTTGAATACAGTCATTAACCTTACTGAACAGCAATGCATGAAATCAGATCTTGAGTATGGTGAGACTGTCCAACACTTATGGAGAGTGTACTCTCACAGATGTAGACCTTTTCAATTCACGGGTCCTAAAATCAGCTGTGAATCCAAATGGTATAGATATGTGTGAAACAAGAAGTCAACATGCCTCAGTGATTGTTTCTACTAACAGGCTTTGAGAGGTGTTGAACAAGGAGAAACACTTGCATTGGCTGGTAATTCAGGTAAGCTGACTTCATGCCTGGTGGTTGATAAATGTTCCTACCATAGCCTCTCACTTGTGGAGTGACACACTCTGCTCGATTTTAATGTCATGCTGTTTCCACAGTCTCTCCCTGGATCTGTCACCCTGTTTGAAGAGATGCCTGTAATTCTCTGTACACGAAACTTATCTACTGACCTCATTATTACAAACAGTTCACAGGGGTATGTTCGAAAGATTTACACTTCAATATGTCCCATTGGACTGACTTACTCCCCTTGTGTGTTAGTTGAGTTTCTGAACAGCAAAGTCAAAATATCCAGACTCCCTAAAAAATTATTTCCCATAATACTAGTGACTTGGACATTCTCAACTTAGCTTATCCATGAAGATAGTTCAAGAGAAAAGGTCCATATCACTCAATCTCAGCTTCCAATACAACCTGCGTTCACAGTTACTGGCCACTTTGCACAAGGGAAGACATTACCAAAGGTCTTGATAGACCTGTCTGAAGGTGGTTTTGCTGCATACATGGCAGCCTTGTGCCCTAGGTCAAGGGATGACTTGAATGTGATCTGCCTGGTAACACTTGATCAACTAAATAAAGCACTTCCCACTGATCTTGTAGCAGAGATTCAACGTTTTCAAGCTCTCAAACACAACACTTACATCTGTTACCATATACATGTGGGTGAGTTGATGGCTGTGCCTGATGCAGAAGCTGAACACTCAATAAAGCTTTTACCAGCGAAACCCATCTTCAAAGATGGCACATCAGCAGCCAAGGCTGTGATTAAAAGAAAATGTTCAGATGATGATCAAGTTCATAATGTAACAGGTTCTGCCAACTCATCCTTGTGAAAGTGAATAAAGACAAGGGAAACAATTAATGTCATTGATAGAGCCCCCCCCCCATTTACCAGACCTGAGTGCATGGACTGTGCTGAGTACTGGCTGTTATTGGAATGCAGCAAATTGGTCATGCACATACGACAGTCTATTCATGGCTTTATTTTACACTTATTGCACCACAGATACAAGCCAAAGGGAACAATGGAAGGAAAGAGGCAACCCTCTCAATCTTCTTGTTATGTTATATGATGTACTCCTGGAGAATGATGATCACAATTTTGATCCTGGCCTGTTCAATGATCATCAAGACAAGTTTTGTGATTGACTCCATGCCCATGATTCTGGTGCATTCCCATATGTGGGTCAAGTGGGTGTTTCAGCTACTTCCATTCTGGACTCCTTGATGCCCCTATCTAGTCACTCAATCGGATTCACCCACACTTGCTCGAATTCCATATGCACTGTGGAGCCGATGCCAGTTTCAACCCTAAATTCTCTTCCAGCTCTCTATATTCCCATTCGATGGATAGATGTGAATTCATCATTGTGCCCAGAGAACTTGAATATCCAATCTTGGCTTGACCTTTGGAGCAATTCACAACAAACTTGTCAATCTGAAGTTGTTTGCGATAAACTCTATTCAGTCTCTGGATGCCAAGGAATGGTGTCTGCTTGACTTCTCTTCCTTTGTTGCTCTTCTTTGAAAGCATTGACCACCATCCAGTGGTGCCAAGCAAAAGGGTGATGGCGCCACATGTCTGCAGCTATGCACAGTATGGTCTAACAGCTGTCATCTACCTTGGTTCCTTTCATTTTTCCTCCTGTTTTTGTGCTGATGGGAAGGTTTGGAACTATGATGGCCATATCAACAACAGCAATCCATTTGTGGAGCCTGATGTTCACAGTTTCAAGCTTTGCACATTACTTTAATTCAACGATCAGAAGGCGCATGTTTTCCTCTACTGCCTGCTTGATTTCGTTCCCTCTTAAACCAATCCTGGCCTTGGTCCTGTGTATAAAAGGTGTAGTATTTTCCCCTCTCCTTGCCCCGCTCCAGCTTTGGCTTACTTTTTTGCTTGTGCTTGTCACGATATTTCTCACTTCATCCTCTTCCCCCCTTTCCTCTTCAGCTTTCTCTGTGTCTTCTGTTGTGAATGAAACTTGTCACCACATCCCTGGTAAATGCCCTCAGTCCCCCATGCTTGCCCTCATGAAGACTTCTGAAATGTCTGGTTCTGCTACCAAGATCTCTTCAACTGTCACTATAACTACAGAAACCGGTGTGTTCAACCATGTTCCAGGAAATCCTGTAACCAACAATACCGATACTGTGACTTCACCTCTATTCGACTCCCTACTCCATGTTATCCACCATCCAAATGTTACATCTCGCAATCTCATTGAAAATCTTGCACCCAACAACAACCTGTGTCCTCTTAAACACATTATGCCCAATAATGCTAATTATTGGACTCGGGTTACTGGGGATGCTCTTGTGATGTGGTTTTCTACAAGAATAAACTGTCAAGGCCAGTTTGGAAAGATTGGGCCTTACTTTAACCTTTCTACCAATGGGATATGTTTTTTTTATGGATCTGTACTTGTCATATTTGCTAATTTTTGTTGTGGCAGTTTGACATCACTGCACTCAGGAGGGCCCATGTGCAGTTTGAGCTCAGACCTCTCAATGATGATGATGATGAATGCCTGCCCAAAGCCATCAAGTGTTCTACCATGGCATTGCAAACATTGATGCACTTGTTTAGCAAACATGAGGCCATGTGCTCTGTTTCTGGTAAGCAGAAATTACTCTGAAAGGATTGGATATCACCTGACACAGACAAGACAGATATAAAAAGCCACTTATTGTCCCATTCTGGCATTTCTATGACGCCGGACATGGTGATTATTTCTCAATGATTGTAATAACTGAAGTATTGTTTCAAGGACTGCCAACCACTGAGAGGGTTGTCACTCCTGCCATCTCACTCAATGACATTGGAGGTGCATTGTACAGTTGTTTGCCAGATATTTATAGCATCAAATACCAAGACAGGTACTGCAGGTTCACTCAGCCTGAGCAAAGCCTGGGCAGCACTGGCTGCTAAGCAAGCACAGGAAATGTCAACATCTGTAGGAAAAGAATCCAGCAGACTGTCTGGTGTGTTTTTCTTCTCAACTCCTGACTCTATCTCATTTGAGTTTGTGGTATAGATAAGCCTTTCATAAACATCAATCAGCTGCCTGATCCCCAAGGGCGTTATGCCAGCCTGTTGGGAGCACTCCCCAATCTGTCAGATACAAAGGTTACTATCCCAAACATCTTTGACAATTGTGACATGCAGATCAGCCCTGCCAATTACAAAGTGAAATGTAGGGATGGTCTAGTTGTTGAAGTTGAAGTCATCATGAAACTGTAAGTTAATGTGTACTCAACAAGCAGAATTTAGTATCTGACTATATTTTATTTCATTCATCAAGGTGGAATATTTCTGGCAAGTTTAACAACCAAAACAATGACAGAAACACAAATGGCTCCTGTATTTACCAACTCATGCTGAACCACATGAAGTTCCTTCTATACCACACATACACCAAGGAGTCCCTGGTGGAAAACAAAGGGAAGAAGAGAATGGGAAGTGTGACAGACGATCTTGGTGGGCAGTTACCCACCAAAAAAGTTGCTGTCACTAGTGACTTCGACTATGAGATGGTTTCCAATGTCTGGGTTTAGAATAATTTGTGTTGCCAGTGACTTTGACTGCAAGATGATGTCTAGGTTATCTTCTGGGTTTAAACAATTGTGTATGGTAGTGACAATGCCAATGTTTCTTGTTAGGTTTAATCCTTAACATTGATATGATTCTGGTCTCAGAGTCAGGGACTGGTGCCTGGCACTGTTACAATTGCTAACAAGCAAGTCAGAAGAACTCCCATAAATCAGCAAACTCAAAATGAACCTCTTTTTGAATCGGGTCCATTGCTGACCACCCGATGGCGATGTGGCTTGCTTTTGGGAAGCATAGCTTGCCAGCCTCTTTTGCAACAAGCTGCACTTGGTCTGCATCTGGCCCAATGAACACAACTCTCCATGGGACATCCTTCAAATCTATTGGTAGGCTGCTTTGTAACTTCTGCAACCCCTTGATGGGTGATTTATGACTCACTCTGATTGTCACTTGAAAGACAATAATCTGGTTTTTGAGTATGAGAGTGCTGTCGATGCCAGGGAAATTGGTGCTAGGAGGAAGCCAAAAATAGGGAGGTTGCTTTGTCACTAACATATCTAGGGTAGCTGTGGAAAGAATGGTAGTCTTCGGTAACTCAGTAGATAGCTGTGGGATGTTGCTGCCTTTGGTGCCCTGTGTAATCCACTGACATGGTATTCATCCACCTTGTTAGAACCAGGGTCTCTGGGAGATAACTCTGGAACTCCAGAGTTCAAGCAGGACTTGGCTTCACCGTGTGTGGTGTGCCCTTGTCACAACTCTGGGGGTGTCCTGTAATTTTGGAATGGGTGGAAAAAGTCAGATTGACCTTGTTGCAAGCAATGAAGGTTGAGGATGATTCAGAAGAGAGTCTTAGAGACTCAAGGGGGTCAGAGTGAGCTTGGGAGACTGTCCAAGTCAATATTCAAACTGGAGTATCTACTACAAGTGTGGAGACTTATATATGGGAGTAGAACATAGGTTTTACTAATAATTTGAAGTGCAGATGCTAAGTGTACCAGAGCTGTGCTCCTAAGTGGAGCACAGGGACAGAGGGTGAACTGGGACGAAGCTAGTGGCTATGTACTGTAAGCAAAGAATGAAATGTAACACTAAAAACAAGGAATACTAAATACAGAGGGTCTGGAGTGTCAGGGATGGACTCATTGAGAATGCACCAGAGGTCGCAGGAAAGAAGTCTGGAGTTGGATCTGGAGTTAAGTCTGGAGTTACGGATTGATGGATATGACACACCTGCAACAATGAATTTATGGAACAAAGATTTGTAAATAGTGCCAGCTGCTGAGCAAGTCTCTGTGCATTGACTCAAAGCATTATCAGTAAATTCACAAGTTGCTTTTTTAGCTTTTAGTCCAATTTTGTATTACTTTTAGCATCTTCTAGCATACAGCTGAAAAGTGTTGTGAATGGCTCACCGCGTTCACTGAGAAACCAAACCTTAACTGTTAGCTGGACCAAACCATAACCCTAGAGAGAGAAAGCTGATAATGGAGCTACCTGGCAGAAGGAAGGAATGCCCATATCAAGGGCTAGCCAGAGCAGGAACCATCATAGAGCCTTCATAAGGGACGAGAGATGAGACCCAAAGGTCAAGCCCTTAGCAGACAGAGGAGGAGCCAATCAACAAGTGGCTAAAGCTGGGGTTCCCAGCTTTAGGCCACTGGCCTTATATATTGCCTGGGTCCATGCACAGACCAAGCTATACACTACTATACATGGTAAAGAATGTACTATGGTAAGTGTAATGAAAGGAATGGAAGAACGGAGATTAAGAGCTACAGACTACAAGGAGGTGAGCCCTGAGATCTAGATTGTAGTCCTAGGAGATAGGATTGGAGATCTGAGGATCAGGATTGAGATCCAATATATACTAATGGATACAGAGGGAGATTAGATCAGATTGGGAGATCTAGGAGGTGGCAGGATTGCCATGGAGATCCAATGGAGATAGAGGGTTTAGGGTAGTCTAGGGTTTACCATATGGCAACCTTGAGGCATGATGTCATAGATGATGTCAGAGTCTGGAATCATCATGTGATCAGTCATGTGATTGGCCTCATGGAGGTCACATAACATAAGGGGCATGAGGATGAAGGAAAGTGAAGGAAAGAGCGTGTGAGTAAAAGTTAGGTGCAAGGGGATTCATAACAAAAAGCACAAATAGGCCCTTAAAAGCAGATCTCAATTCTTTTAATGTGCTTTTAATGGCACTCTTGATGCTTTCTTGCAACTTTTCCACAGTCTCTCAAGCATAAAAGGAAACAAAATCAATTAAAAGTATCCAGTTTACTACCTAAAAGTAGCACCTGGTCTAATCAAAAAGCAACAAAAAGGGTGTCCAAAAAAGTGGCAGAATTGCATGCCAAGTATGGCATTTAAGAGTAGATGGTAGAAAGGAGTGGTATGACAGATTAAATGAGTGGTTTGATAGAAAGGTGAATGGCGAAGCAATAGTGGGTTAAGCAGCAAGGTAAACAGTGAACCTAAATAAGGCATAAACAAATGAGTGAGCTAAAATGAATGGTTCAATAGTGATGGTGGGGTACTAAGCAATGAGATGAAAGTGAACCTAAACAAAGCATAAACGAATGACTTGTGAGTCAATAGCACCAGAGAATAGATGTAGAGGCGGGTATCAAGAAAATAAGAGAGATGAAAAGATACCAAAACAGTGTTATCAGATGCAGTAGCTTGAAGGTGATGTCTGGGACTCCAGCCTGTGGTCTACAGTGTCAGGAGAAAACTGCAATTCTGTATGAGTAAATCCAAGGATATGAAGTTAGCAAGATTATCCAGCCAATAAAAGACAAAAAATATCTGAGACCTTACACATCTGAGCTCATGGGTCAAACTCATCTCTGATGGCTTGAGATCCACTGGCATCTGAGGTAGATGGCATGTTGATGGGAGAATCATGAGTCGCAAGCCAACAAAGTGCTCCCACAACGATGTTGCCGAGATCATTGGCACTTCAGGTGGCAATAGAACAGAAGTACAAGGCTGTCTGACCACCCCAGTTCTGTTGAGAGAATGCAGTGCATTTAGTACTAACCCTCCCAGATGCCTTGTTCAGTGATTGGGGCTGTTTAAGATTTGCATACTTGCCCTGTTGCCTGATGGTCTTGATCTCATTCACACTATTAGTACTGGTAGGTGGGTCCAAGTCTTCCTTGTCAGGGTTTTTGTCCACCACACCTTCCAGTTGTGAGCTCTGCCTAAGGTTTTCAGCATGATCAGTAAGCCATAGCTTTCCTGCAGTGGCTAGTCTCAGTGCACATTCCAGCTGTATATGTGTTAGCATACAACTTCTGTGGTGGGGTGGGAAAACTTTAATTATGGCTGCCATGCAGAGTGCAAGTGTGCCCCTCATCCCATGATCGCATTTGTCTGGAAGCCTGAGACCAGAAATTTCCACCCATCCAATCATGTCCTGCAGGTGTGTCATAGCAAGAACCAAGAGGAGGAGGTTTGACTGAAAAGCTTTTTTCAGGTTGCAGGTCTCAAAATTTTCATAGGCAAATGCAATGTTGTCCAACAGAAAGTTTGCAAGTTTCTGGGCAGTTAGACCATCTGCTGGACTACTGATCAGGAAGTTTACTACAATATTGCCTGCAACATTTGCAATTATGTTGCACCAATGGACAAGACACTGATGGGCCTGTACATACAGCCACCACTGTACCATTAAATCTGAAATGGCCAATGACTGCTTGATATGTACCAATGTGTAAAGAGGGTTGCTATATTTGATCTCATTGAGCTTGTCATACATAGGATAAATCTTCCCCATGATAGCCACAAGAACACATGAGAGGCCAGCTGGTTTGATGGTCCATACATTTTTCTCATCTCCATACCACAAGATGAGAGAAGGTAGGACGATTGTAGTCCATTTGTCTTCAGCATTGTTCTGCATGAGTGGGGGGAGGTCACCCTTAGTAGCTTTGATGACAACTGAATTTCCATTAGTTCCCTTATGAGACCTTCTTGAGGTCACTGCATGTCTGGTGAGTGATGTTGATACTGTCACCTTGATCGGCTCTCCCATGTTCCATTCTTGTATGTTTTCCTCACCCTCTGCCCTATTTATCTTGATCTTCTTAGTCAGATGATCCTCAATAATGCTCACAGCAGTCTGGGAGAAAGGCTGTGAGTGTCAGCTTCATATACAGTGACTCACAAAATTGTCCCAATGTTTCACATATTTTGATTGTTTATTAAATAACTTCTGAACACAAGCAAATATCAACAAAGTGTTAGTGTATGAATGAACATGCTTACTTGGGGCTAACTACCAGTAAAAGAATTATGTAATTCAGATGGCTCTGAACTGAAGAGCCACAGAAATCACGAGCGCACCAAGTTTTTGGGGAATTACCCATATTGGGAAAACAACCCCAACCAACGAGACATCACTTACGCCAATTATCAGTCCCCATTCCTCAGACCAGACACGCATGGACACTGGAACTTTGAAGGGAAAGACCAGGGCAACCTCCAAGGCTAACCTGACTCTACCAACCTCACAGCCATCCACTCTGCAGTCTATCAATGAATCACAGCAACTTGTGGCACTCATGAGCACCACTTCTGATGACGATTCGGCCCAGACTCATGGTGGTCCTAAGACACTGAAGGCAATCAAGCTAAGCCTTAGCGATCTCGAGAAAATTGAACTGCTGGATATGGCCAAGCACAACTGGCCCACCTGGTCTGAGGCTATGCGTTGCCACTTCCTCCTGAACTCATGTGGTGGATACATCCTCGGTCTTGAGCCTTGGCCTGCTGATGTTGTCTCTGCAAAAGTCTGGGACCTCAATAATTTCTGCATCATCGCAGCGATCGAGACCAGATGCACCTGCGAGGAGGCTCATCACCTCAAGGGACTCTCGGATGCACATGAGGCCTGGACCACGCTTCAATCATGCCATGAGAAACTTGGGCCAGTGGCACAGGTTCTGCTTATCCAGGAGGCACTCGACATACAGTTTAGATGCACTGACAGACTCACAGTGACTGCTACCAAGATACACGACCTCATCTCGCACATATATGCTATCAGTATCCCCAAGGAGGATGACTTCTGCCTGATCATGCTGATGAATGCTATGTCCTCCGAGCTGAGTCCCCTGCAGAACCATGTTGCCGATTGCATCAATGCAAGCACCGCCATTGACCCCTACATGACCTCACATATTTTTCACTGCCTCGAGATGGAGCAGCAGCTGATTGATGGTGACAAGAAACAACAGTCTCTTGCCCTTGCTGCTACTTCGTTTGCATCGAAAGGGGGCAAACCTGCCAAGACATGCTCTATATGTTCCACTGTCGGCCACAGTGTCTGCTGCACCAACTGTGACAGTCAGGGGCATTCCAAGGACCAATGTTGGCATGCCGGTGGTGGGCATGCTGGTCAACGGGAGGCCATTTTGGCTGAGAAGAAATCTAAACGTGGTGAGAGCAAGCCTTCAAGCAGATCCTCTATGAAGCCGGGGACAAATTTTGACACCAACGGATGAGCTTATATCCTGGATAGCATCACATATGAAGCGATCTTTGTTGCTCAGCCTTCTAAGGATTCTTCTGCGGTTCCATCTAACAGTTCTGCAGAGTTTGCGGGACTTGCAAGTGACAGTCCTCCTTTAGGGGCCGCTGCTGTTGGGGACTTGTTTGAGTATAATGTGCTTTTGACCCTTATTGAGCCTCATGCATCTGTCGACTGGAATGAACATTGCTCCCCTGTCCTGCCTGAGGTCACTTGCCAGGCTCTCTCCCAACGGCAACCTTCTGCGATTGATCCTGCATTGGTTCCCTTCTACCTTGACAGTGGTGCATCTGTGCACATTAGCAACTGTGCTGAGGACTTCTACATGTTGTGTGCGATCCCTCCCCACAACGTTAGTGGTGTTGGTGGTTCTGCTGTACAGGCTACTGGGATTGGTACTATCTGGCTCGTTGTTGCCAGGGGACTGCACCTCACGCTACATGACGTTCCAGGTGCCACAATCTGTCTTGTCTCCATGTCTTGTCTGATAGCTGCCTCGCTTGTCACTGTCCATTTTGGTAACTCCTCTTGCTGGGTCACCTCATGCTCTGGCGCTCGTATCCTGTCTGGGACTCTCACTGCGCAGCGCATCTACACGATCACTGGGGGAAAGCTCTCTGCCGAGCATACATTCGTCGCTTCCTCATCACCTACTTTGCAGACTTGGCATTGTCAGCTGGGTCATGTGAATTTTCGTGCTGTTTATGATCTGCTGAAACACAATCGTGCCACAGGTACCCGGGCTGATCTGAAACACCCCCCTTTGGCATGTGAGCACTGTATCAAGGGTAAACAAATGCATTCGCCTGTCCCCGCCATCCATGAAGGAGTTCGTTCTGATTGTCGTTTGGGCATTGTGCATGTGGACTTGATGGAGCATCCTGAGCAGGTTTCCTGTCGTGGCAACAGATACGTGTTGAACATAATCGATGACTTTTCTTCATATTGCTGGTCGATCCTGCTGGCATCAAAGTCGGAGGCACATAGTTCTTTCATCTCTTGGGAGCGTGCCCGTGAGATGGAGACTTCTCTGAAGGTCGGGATTCTTCGTTCCAACAACAGGGAACTCAAGTGTTTGTCTCTTGCAGACTGGTTCAGCGGCCGGGGTACCCAACAGCAATTCACTGCTTCTCACACTTCTGCTCATAATGGCCGTGTCAAATGTGTGCACCATACCCTGATGGGTAAGGCCCATGCTATGCGTTCTGCTTGCAACCTGTCTGCTTCACGATGGGACAAGTTCATCCTCACTGCCTGTTATCTGACCAACCGTACACCTGTGAAGTCTCAGTCAGGTCTGACCCCTTTTGAGCGCTGGTTTGGACATCATCCGGATCTGTCCCACCTTCGTGAAATTGGCTGCCATGCTTTTGTGCTGATCCAGAACGTTCACAATCCAAAAGTTTTTGACAGGTCGGCTGAGTGTGTTCTGATTGGGTACCCTCTTGACTCCAAGGGTTACTGTCTTCTTCATTGTGCTTCGGGGAAGGTATTCAACAGCTTCCATGTTTCTTTCATTGAGTCTCACCAGACCAGTGTGACTTCCTGTCCCTCGATCGGCTCAGTTACTGCAGGTCCTCCTCATGTTGTGACCGATGCTATGGACTCTGGTCCTTCTCATACTCCCTGTCAGTCCTCGTGTTTACAGTTTGCTTCTCAACGCCTCTGTGAATCCCAGGGGTTGACATATATTCCTCCTCACTGTCGTTTGGCATCTGGTGCTGATCTCCCTGAGCCTGTTGTTCACCTGTCATCTGATGGTGACGTTCTTGATTCTCCCTCTGCCGATGACCCTAGCTCATTTTTGGAGGCGATGGCGTCTCCTCATGCTTTGGAGTGGCGTCACGCCCTCGAGGAGGAGTTTCAATCACTCTGCGACATGAGAGTCTACACCCTTGTCCCCCGGTCTGCAGTCCCTAAGGGTCGCAGAGTTATGTGAGGTCACCCTATCTTCAAACTGAAACGTGATGAGCATGGCTGCCCATCCAGATTCAAAGTGAGGTATGTCTGCTGAGGTTACACAGCCGTTTACAGACAGGACTACACAAAGACCGCTTCCCCCACTGCCCATCTGGAATCCTTTTGCATACTTGCTCACATAGCTGCGTCATTGGATTGGGAAATGGAACAATTAGACATCAAGACAGCCTACCTGAATGGTGCACTCGCTCTGGATGAGGTTTGTTATATGGAGCAACTGGAAGGCTTCATCGAACCAGGGAAGGAGGACTGGGTCTGGGAGCTACACAAGGCGCTTTATGGTACTAAGCAGGGAGGTCTCGTCTGGAACAGGACCCTGAATGCCCAGCTCCTTGATTGGGGTTTCAAGAGGCTCCCCTGCGAGTTCTGCATTTATTACCAGCAGCGAGGCAATGACATTGTCATCATCACCATCCATGTTGACGACTTTTTCATGATAGGGAACTCACTGCTAGCATTGTCCACATTCAAAGACGAGATGAAAGCTATTTGGCATATATCTGATGATGGTGCTGCACGTTTCTGTGTTGAGATTGCCATCAAACGTGACCAGGGTTCTCGATTGGTCTGTTTGTCACAGACTGTGCTTATTGATCACATCATCGAGCAATTCCGCATGACCGATGCATTTCCCTGCAATGTTCCCATGGACCCTAACTCTCGGCTTTCCCGACCCACTGACACCCCGGATCATACACTTCGTACTGAGCTCGAGCAGCTGCCCTATCGCTCTCTGGTTGGGTCACTCATGTACCTCACTCATGGTACGTGCCCCAACATCTGCTATGCTGTTCAACAGCTCTGCCGTTTTGCTGACAATTACTGTCGGGTCCACTGGGAGGCAGCTAAGCACATGGTCCATTACCTCAAGGGTACACATGACCTGTGCCTCACTCTCAGGGGTGAACAACAATTCAAAACTGACACTCATTGGGACAATTATGTGAGTGTGTTTCAAAAGCATAGTAAACTGAGTCTTAGTACTTGGTATGGCCTCCCTTGGCCTTGATCACTGCTTCAATCCTTCTAGGCATAC